>OX596265.1:7723998-7951911 GCA_951394255.1 Polyploca ridens | reverse complement strand
ACACTAGAGCTATGATTATTTTACCATGCAATCTGTAGGTACCACTGTATGTCTCTCGGTTGTATTTTTCTCCATAAATTAATTATTATAAGAATTAGGAGCCTTCTAAAATGTCAAAAACTGACCATTTTTACTGCCCTTATCAGACGTCCAGCAAACAAATTTGACGAATATAAAAAATAGGAAAACCGACAGACATAGCCAAAGCCCTTCTTATTATATTCATGAAATTACAGTTTAAAAAACTAAAAAAACACGCTTTAAAAAGCCCTGCACTAAAAAGTGTTAAATAATTATAAAATTGAACCTAAATATATTCTCTGTCTATCCCCTAAGGGCCTAAATGTAAGCAATTTTTGTAATTAAGTTCAATATTTGAATGAAAAGAGTGTGGCGCTTTTCATTTTGTAATTTACGATATTTCTTCATGATAATGATAATGCTTAGAAATTCTATTGGGTTACAAGGAAAAGCGCCCCACGCTTTTCATTCAAATATTAAACTTAATTACAAAAATTGCTTACATTTAGGCCCTTACGGGATAGACAGAGAATATATTTAGGTTCAATTTTATAATTATTTAACACTTTTTAGTGCAGGGCTTTTTAAAGCGTGTTTTTTTAGTTTTTTTAAACTGTAATTTATTTTTTATTTTTTAGTCAACATAAATTATTCATACCATTTTATTATGTTACTTATACCATATTTTCACCCAATATCAATTTATTTCACATTTATAATGAGTATTTAGCTTTAGTGCCTACTCTTTGACTCCACCAACAAACTCAGAAAACTATATTTGGCCAAAATGCACATAATACGATTACAATACGCCCAAACACGGCTAGAATACGATGCTCCGCTATGGGGTTCCAGTGCCAACCCTCCGACTTCATCATCAGACCCTGAAAACTATACATGGTCAAAATTCATCTCACGACATTTCCAACAACCCCAAACACGGCTAGGATACGATGCTCCACTATGGAGTTCTAGTGCTTACTCTCCTACTCCATCATCAGACCCTGAAAACCATACATGGTCAAAGTTCATCTCAAGATCATTCCAACAAGCCCAAACACGGCTAGTATACGATGCTCCACTATGGAGTTCCAGTGCTTACTCTCCTACTCCATCATCAGACCCTGAAAACCATACATGGTCAAAGTTCATTTCATGACAATTCCAACAAGCCCAAACACGGCTAGGAAACGTTGCTCCGTTATGGAGTTCCAGTGCTTACTCTCCTACTCCATCATCAGACCCTGAAAACCATACATGGTCAAAGTTCATTTCATGACAATTCCAAAAAGCCCAAACACGGCTAGGAAACGTTGCTCCGTTATGGAGTTCCAGTGCCTACCTTCCGGATCCATCATCAGATCAGCTCGATGGTACCAAATTATTGTATTGTCATCGGTACTTGATAAGTGTGCAAAATTTCAGTTTAATCTGACGTCTGGAAGTCGATGAAAATTACGTTCGAAGATTCCTTTACATACATTCATACATACATACATACATAGATACATACATACAGGTGAAGCTAATAAAAGCGTGTTTAAAAAAATAATAATTGGACTGTTTTACAAAAACCTTAAACCGACTTCAAAGTACACTAAGAAGTAATCAAATCCTGATCTGATGACAATGGGACCAAACGGGAAGCGTACTCTTTCAAATAAAAAAATAATTTTCCAAATCGGTTAATAAATGACGGAGTTATGAGGAAACAAACATAAAAAAAAAAAAAAAAAAAAATACATTCGAATTGAGAACCTCCTCCTTTTTTTGAAGTCGGTTAAAAATAAAAAATAAAAATAAACGATCCAGTATTGGAGGAGGAAACTGGGGATTATGAAATAGCGATTTCGTCCATTTTAAATAGGTATAATCGATCCAAGCTGCAGTTGTCTCTATCGTCCCTCATACATTTATATCCCAGCAACAGCGCGACAGCAATAGATTTGTTAAATACCTATTTTTCAAATTTCATGCAGCCATCCTTTCCTCTTAATAGGTTATTTTGGCGAATAGGTACCCATTGTTTTAATAAAAACATACAATTTTCGTTCCTATAATGCTTTATACCGAAGAAAATGTATTCTTTGAAATCCTAAGCCTAATTCTTATGTTCAAATCTGATTAGAAACCTGTTACCTATATTGACGTTTTAAAAAGTGCTTGCGCGCTGCATTTTGTAATTTTCTGGAACCAATATCGCCACTTGCATTGCGGATCTAGTTCCAAGGCCTGGGGGCAATTCGTCACGAATCATAGGTATGTACATAGGCTGCAAAACGGTATCTCAATATCTAATGATGCGTTAAGAAAAACAATTACTTTAGCGCTCTTCATTTTTTGACATTTTGGTAGCTTTACGTTAAATTCCAGTTGTGGAAACTTATTAGTGGCTTAAAACATATTTTTTATTTCATAAAAAGAATAATTGTATTTAACAAAGCTGTTAGTATCCCTTAATTATATTAATATAAATAAATAAATAAAGTGGTGGTGAACCGAAAGTGGTCGGTGAACTAGCCATGTTACCCTGTTTTTACGTAGGTAAGTAGTAAGTGCCTACCTTCCTACCGTTTATTTACTAAACATTATTAACTTTTTGAGTAGTTTTTACGATAAAAAAAATACAATAGGCTAGATGACAAAAAAAATCTATTTAGTCCCGTCTTTTAGACATCATTTTTTTTTTGTCAATTAAACAAAACATACGAAGATAACGTGTGTTGAAGTACCGCGTGACGTCACGTTAGAGTACACTTTTTACTCTGCTCTAAAGTGACGTCACGAGCCCCCACTCGAACTTTGACTCGCTTTATCTTTTTTAAATTTTAATGATTTGGTAAACCAAAAAATACGTGTCCAATATTTTTAAATAATCTAACTTACGGACTAATTAGTTTTTGTTTTAATTAAATTCATCCCTATTGTGGACCGTACAGGCTGAGTCAAATTTATTGGCGGCTGTGATATTAGGAGCGGAACGCTGCGCAGTAGCGAAAACGAAGATATGCGGTACATTGGAGATGACTGTACCTGCGCAAAGCCGGCTCGCAGCAGTCGCAGCGCACTTCACAGCCGCCATTAAGTTTGGTTCGGATTCTACATACCTACCTACTCAACCACGTGACCCTATCAACAGATTTATGTATTGTATTAGCTGTACCTGCGTAGCCTAAAATGGTAGTATCAGTTTTGATGTCCATAAACGGTGGATTATTGACGAAAGTTAAATCAGGTCTAAGTTCTAGAGATATAGTGTAAATACGAGTAGAATGTGTTAGTTCTGCTACACAATGTTCTGGTAAAGTGTAAACGAAGCATGCTGTAGAGCAAAAAGAAGAAAAAGACCAGAAGGGCATGCGTTGTAATTGATTATCCGCAAGAAAGAGCCGATTCGTAACAAGAAGGCAAGCTCCTCGCTAGATGACATAGGTATCTTACTGAACAAAGCACTGGCAGGTCTGCTTAGTGGCATACGACGACGTTGGATACCGAGATGAAGGTCCCGGGTTCGAATCCTACAATGAGGTTGAGCTTTCGGTGAAGGAAAACATCGTGAGGAAACCATAGCACGGTGGTGTGTACTTTGTAGTAACCGCCTGCCTGGCGGTTACACTCGAGTTGAAAATCTGTCGCCAAGCACCTTTCGGTGTGTTCCGACAGCTGCACTTGAGAGCCAGTTCCTTCTAGGCTTTGTGTGCTTACCACCTTCGGCCGCATCATCACTTACCATGGTGAGATTGCGGTCAAACACAGGCCTATAAACATTTAAAAAAAATAGGCGCGACGTGAGTCTTATTGCTCCCGTTACATTTGTTGACTAGGATATCATATACATAGCGAAGTTCTTGCTTCTTGATATGACATTTGCCTGCATGTTGATGCTATGGGTATCCTTCGTGTCAATGAATGAGAAACAATTATCAAAAAAACCGTAGTTTGCAGATTGTCCCTTAACTCTTTATTTTACACAATAGTTACTGCGAAGCTCTCCAAATTGTCTTTACATTTTTAATCTATATCGTCCCCTCTTGTAGTCACCTTACCAGTTATCGTTTCGGCGATAAATTGACCACTTCATATCTCTAAACTTCTAACTTCACTCACTTTACTTCGCTGTCAGACTAATCCTTCCAAGAAATACTCGGTTCATGTTAAAACGGTGTGTCGGTTGAAAGCCGTTTATTTTAAATTGTTTGGTTTCTTAGATCCAGCGTGATAGCTGGCAGACCATCGCGAATGCAACGCTTCAATGGCGCATTTCCAATGAGATGCATAAAGGGCATTGTATGACTATATTTAGATACACCGTGGTATACACTGCACTTTATCAGTATTCCAGCTGTGTGACGGACAATAAAGGACCCTTATTGATGATAGATTGATAATCATGCCTATTTCTACGTAACCTTAAATTATAAATAGCTGCGTGATAAACTTTTAACTATTCTGCTGTTTCATCCAAGTCAGGTTTATCAAAAGAGAGTCATTTTTAAAGAATTATGGATCCCCGAAGCATATTAAATAATTCACTGACAATTTCATCGCATTCCATAAGCCATGATGTCCATAAAACTGGTCGGAATTTAGGGATGACGTCACTTAGCGACCGGTCAATATGTCCCCACTGCTATATCCACGGGCTATGTCACGCAAGTTATTTGGGATTCTGACTACGCTATTGAAAGTGAGCTGTGCTGATATTACAACTTGGATAACTTTCATCACGGAAGTATCTATACTGCGCAGTAGTTACTCTACAAAAGTCTGCCAGATATTGACTTTCGTAGCTGCTGTAGCTGGCATCTAGGAATTAGGCGGGTCAGGGTTTAGTTCCAGAAATTCTAAGTTACTAACGAAACGATATTTTGTAGGTAACTAACATACCTAGTTCCCGCAACGATGTTTTACGAGTAGACGTGACCACCAACATTATTGCCCTACGAAACAGCGGTAATTTTACTACAGAACGTTTTTGTCTCACAGCTGCAGTATCATTCGCACAACGTCTATAAGGTTTTTTTCCTAATACAAGAATAACGCTTCAAATAGCCTTATACCCGTGAAACTGTTTGGTACGGGACTAAGTTAATTCCAGGCAATTACCTTGTTAATATAGAGCGGGCAAAGCATTTACACTTTAGAACTACCGTCAACCAATTTTGAGCTGAACCAAGAAAAACCTAGCTAAAGCACATCGCCCATAGTCCAACCATTATGAGTTTCGAAGTAGATTTCTCCTATAAGTTACCTACCATGCCTAACAAATTTATTTATAAATTTAATCATTTTGGGTTTTCATCGACCAATTTCTTAAGAAAATGTTTCATGAGAAATTCGTAAAGTTGAAGTCTTAAAAGTAGTTAGAAACCACGTTTCTTAAGAGTTTCTTTGCGGATGTTTCTTAACATCGTAGCTATGTATTACTTTCTTGTTCTTATCGGAATTTTCTATGGTTTTAGTAAAATTTTACTAAATAAGGAAGTATGGCTGTAACCATGGTTACCTTCTACAAGTGTGGTTACTCTCTCGCATACCTGAATGCTTTCATATTGGTAGGTGTAGTGTAGGCAGTGGTACCTCCACGCTCATTATTATTCAAATCAAATTGAAAACTCATATATTCAAATTAGGCCCGGGATAGGCATTTATGAATAAAAATATGCTCTACCACCGATTGGTATCGTAATACAATTAAACTGAGAAGAATCGGAAATGAAACTCGTTCTGACATTTTTGTCGATCTTTCTTTTCAATGCAGTGCAAAAAACTGTATCCTTATTCTATATACTCATGACTAGATTCTAGACTCTATTTGTTGGAAATTATATGAGAAATATGTCATGTATGGTTATCTAACTGATTTAAAATGTATACGTGTCTGAGCTAGCATTCAATTTCTTCAATAGCATTGCCAACAAGGCGACCTTTTATACCATCTAAGCCAAGTGGCTGACTAGACCCCTCTCGATTAGGGCTGCCATATTTTGTATCTTCGGGACGCTCTGGCTGACTGGAATGGCGAGTAAAAATAAGAAACAATTTTATAAGCTGTGGCGACTTTGTTAACATAAAATAAGAGTTATTGGGAAATGAGCGAGTTTAAGAGTGTCTAAGCTCATAATTTATTTGTTAATATCGCTGCAATCGGGATGGATGGCAGCCCTACTCCCGACTAAAGTTGCAACGGTTCAGTATATTTGTTTTTCTCAGTTTAATGCTTTTGTATGTCTATTAATGTAATTAATTAGATCGTCTGCTGTTTTTTGTATGAATGGATACAGTACATTATTTCTAAGATTTTTCTAATTATGAACTTTATGAGAGCCCCGTGTGGGTTCGCTATTTTAACCCCTAAAATTTAGAATTTCAAAAATGCTTTCTTCCTTCCAAATTAAAAATTTCAAGATCCTCCCTTTTTGCTGTACGTTGTCTCTGTTATTGATAGATTTATCAGTCTACATGCAGTTCCAGTTTTTTTTTTTTTTTTCAATGTAGTTAGCGGATGCCTGTCTCTTCTGTGAGCCAACAGCGCAACTTTGCATGTCATATTTTTGAATGAAACTTGGGACATAGTAGCATAATAGTAATGTTTTTGTTGCTTTTGTGGTGATGTGACGGCAAATATAAGTATCTACAGCTATCTTATAATTAAACTTTCAAGTAATCGAACCTGAAAAAGCAAGCCTTATCTGATATCTACAGTTATAACTTACAGTTACTCATTTCAGCGTTATCTGATTGCCTGCCTTGTGGGTCTGTCATAGTCATTGAGCTATTATTACTACGTATAGAGAAGATGCCACACATCACATTCACAACTATGTTCCGTTCAAGTGAGGCCACCCGGCCACACTTGTTACTGTAGGACGATGCACGAAACCCGTAAGCGCCGTGAAAATCACGGTATTTGCGAGAAAAATACTCCTAAAAGCGTTCAGCAGGGCTATTTTAAAACGTAAACGGAAACGGATTTTAAAAAATCCGAGGCGAATTTCAGCTATTGCTATTTTAATTTCCGAAAAGTTATCGATGAATCGAATTGATATTTCCGTAAAGAAACATCAAAAATATTCGAATTCGGAAATTAAAAAAGCAATTGCGGAATATCGCCTCGGTAGTTTTTGAATCCGTTTCCGATATCGAATCCGAGCGTTTTAAAATAGCCCTGCTGATAACGCTAGGTGTTTCTACTGTCTGCTTAGACGACTAATAATTGTTTCAGCGCAAAAGAGAAGTTTCGTTGACTCTAAAAAAATTGTACATAACCATTGCTTATGATAGCTTCTCTATACGTAGTAATAATAGCTCAATGGTCATACTCATAGTTGATAATTTTTTGTATGCTTGTTTAATTAATTTGTATTTCGGTATTCAAGAACGTATATAAATTATTTATTTAGGAAGTAGATAAGTACCTACCTTGTTTCATTACCATAATGGCAAGTATGGTAACTCCATCCACTCCATGGTTTTCCCAATGGCATAGTACAGCATAGGGTTCTTCAAAAAGGGTGTGAAGAGATTTCTTCAGGGTCGGCAACGCGCGAGTGATGATACCCTGTTGTTGCAAGCGTCCATAGACTACGGTAACTGCTTACCTTCAGGCGGGCCGTATGCTTGTTTGCCACCTTAGTGGTATAAAAAAAAGTTTTGACATAATTCTACATACAGCTACATAAATTGTCACTTTCATAAACACTTATAGTCCCACAAACTTATCTGGCCCGGTGGCCAAAAAAAGAACTACCGACGTCAGTTTGAAATGTCAATCTGCCTGCCATTCGCCATTGGTTGTTTGCTCCACCAAATGCGATAACAGCGCCTCTCTTACCGGGACCGGGACAGATAAGTTTGCGGGACTATATTTGCTTGATATAGCTGCGTAGCTGTGTTCTTTTTATTTTATTCAACTGTACTGTTTGTAAATGGATTGTGTGTGCATTAATTGTTAAGTCTATTTTTTTTTTCATTATTTTTAGAGGACATAAAAGCTAAAATGTTTTATGCAACTCACTGTCAATATTCATTATTCCTAATTATCATTTTATTTATTTTTACCGATTTTTGCTAACTCTTTAAACGTCGTTGTAACTTCAGAGTTCCGACTTCCCCATTTTGCATTAAGAGCACTCAATTCGCCATACTTTTCATACAAAACCTCTGTACTTATTATGGCGTTGTTAAACATTTTTCGTTATATGTTTTGAACAAATTAGTATCGTGTGCACTATATCTAGCCGTGTATCTAGGCGAAATTAAAAAAAAAAACAGTAAAAGCCTCCGAAAAACAGCGTTTTTGCTCAAATTTTACCTGAACTTTGGCCATATCTAATGTACCTATGAATTTTAAAAGTAAAGAAAACATTTAGATACCAGGCTTGCAAATGTATTGGAGATTCTAAATAACGTAACTTTTTTTTCACAAACTTATAAGATTTTTTCACAAGAAGTATACGCCTGGAACAAGTTTTATGATATGCGAAATCATGAATGATGACCTAGCGAAGCGGCCGCGAGTGATCAGCGGAATTTACCGACTGATAACCGACGGCTCTGATGCTGTCTCTCTTTTTTCGCAGTCAAACATTACGTTGGGTGAAACAACAAGCTTTTAAACTATGCTTGCGTTGAAGGTGCGCCGGCCACAGAGGGCCGCCTTATACCTACGTTGTACAGCGATTTTAGAATTATTCGGATAGATACCAACATTACAACAGCGCAACAGACATTGAATTACATTACAATTCACACAAAGTAACATTTATTACGTCAAAATTAAACACTCGGAACCGACCGACAACAAAGTTCAAAGATACTTCATACCTACTTAAATATAATTTATTCGACCTCAATATTATGAATATTGCCATCTCATAACAATTACCGTCCGATTCAAAATAATATTCGTTGATACGTCAAAATATTTTTATCTAAATCACATAGCATAATAACAGGTATCCCGTATTAGGTAACAGTTCTGTACGTAATTAAAAACGATATTTCTTCGTGAGCAATAATGTAACAGAGCGAGTGCAGGCCACGCATCGGCCTCCAGCCAAGTAAAATGCACAAAATCATTTGGTTTTATCTCGTTAATTTTCTCTTACAAACTAGAAACGACCTACGCTGTTCAGATTTAAAGTTGAAATTCTATTCTAGTCAAAATATTATTCTGTAGATGACGTGTACAGGAAAACACTGAGCATACGATTTCAAATTCCAACTCACGCAGTTTAAAGTCGAGAGTCGTTTGACGGTGTTTATGTTAAGGGTCGTGGAGGGGTATGTAGAGGAATTTAGAGTTTGAAGTGTTGGATGATAAGGTTGAGTTTGGTTTGTGTGGTGGTTTTATATGATTTTTTATGGTGGTCGGTCACAATCAGCTGTTTCGGCACGCGCACTGGGCCCCCTGGGAGCGGGATGATGTCAGCCTCCCGGCGCTGTGTGCTCGGGCTACAGCTAAATAGGTATTTCTATTAAATTTAACTAAAATTGCGACGAAACTGTACTCGCGTGCTGGAATAGTGAATATGGCGTGCCTATAATGGTATCATTTAAGGAATCGAATAAAGTTGGTGCCGTTGGTGGGTCATAGAATAAATAAAGTTTAAAAAGGTCTGCTGAAATGTTGCTTTGTAGGCAATTATGTATTTGGTGTAAGTAAATACATTAATACATATACTTTTTTCATTACATGAATTTCGTTTATGAACGTTAAGGAAAAATAAACCTTATTATACAATTAACCATTATAAGAAGAACCTTATTACTGTTTAAAAAAGTTCATTTTGCTTTGTCGAAAGAGTCAGCCAAAGAATACTCGGTATTTTTACAAAATCGCAAATTCATTCAAAGTAAATGTCATCAAAGATTAAATTAATTCTTTCATAAATCAGCTTGATATAGCGAACAGAAATCCTTCAAAATAGTAGGTTCTAGAAACTGTTCCCACAGCGCGAGCGGTTCCTAAACTAAAATTATTATTTCCTAACAACGTAAACTAGGCAGTCCCAAATCCGCAAGAGGCAACCGCTGAGGACTATTGACCAAAATCTTAATGATAATAACTCAAAACTAAATAGTCTCATTCGTTCTGATTGACAAAGATAAACCCTCTCGAAACCTACTTACGGTTGACATTCTGATGAAGGAATTTTATTAAAAAGCTGTTGCTATGTTAATCGCTGCCCTCAAACGCCTTAAAAATTGTTCATTACCAATCCCGACCCAATTGAAGCCTGATTCGCCAAAAGAAGCTTACATCGGTTTTACCCGAAGCCTGCACATCCGAGCAGCTCTAAAGAACAACAATATAATTTTGGAGACATAATGGGTTGGGGGACGCGTTAACGTTAGCTAGCCTGGCTCCCTCTGAATCGACCTTATTGGAAGGTTGGAAGTAGCCACCTCACCATACGAGGGGGCAGTATTTGCTAGTCGACACATTTAGCGCATACTTACAATCTATAGTCTGATTTTTCATTCTGTGGTCCTAGTTCCGTGGACTAAAATGAAAGATGCGATCGTCCTTTATTAGGGTTCCGTATTACTAAGACTCCACTGTCCGTCCGTCTGTCTGTCTTTGGGCTGTATCTCATGGACCGTAATAGTAGACAGCTGAAATTTACAGAGAATGTGTATTTCTATTGCCGCTATAACGTAATATGTATTTCTATAATGACAGATAAAAATGAAATTAATTTAAAAATCAAAGGGGGAGCCCATACAACAAACGTCTTTTTTTGGTATTTTGTTTTCATAGCACAATGATTTAGTTAATATTGTACGGAACGGAGAACAGTGTTTGTCAGACAGAAAAAACTTCCGGAAGAAATTCTCTAAATTATGGTAAAAAGTAAAAACCGCATCAAAATCTATTCTGTATAATATAGTAATAATAGTTTGAAATAACTAAGTCCACAAACGAATAGACAGACAGGCAGTAGTAGCGACTTTGTTTTCTAATATTTATTTATTGATGTTTATAAGTACCAGAATTCGATGTATTGAAACCGTACGGTCTCGTGGTATTGAAAGAGGAAATGCTTGTGGCGTTTGTTCCATACAAACAGAATCCTCAGTTTCCTCTCTGGATAATGACACTAGAGCAATGATTATTTTACCATGCAATCTGTAGGTACCACTGTATGTCCCTTGGTTGTGTTTTTCTATATAAATTAATTATTATAAGAATTAGGAGCCTCCTAAAATCACAAAAACTTACCATTTTTAACGCCCTTATCAGACGTTCAGCGAACAAATTTGACGAATATAATAAAACAAAGGAAAACTGACAGACATAGCCAAAGCCCTTCTTATTAAGATTCTTGTATTTTTTTTTAAATCGATCCAGTTTTGGGGGAGGAAACTGGGGATTACGAAATAGCGATTTCGTTTAAATTAAATAGGTATAATCGGTCCAAGCTGTAGTTGTCTCTATCGCCCTCGGGCGGGATAGCTTGGGCACAGCGCGACAGCAATAGATATGTTAAAAACCTATTTTTGAAATTTCTTGCAGCCATCCTTTCCTCTTAAAAACTGGTCGCCCTTGCCTAGAGATGCGATCTATCGATAAACTAGTGCCGGTTCAAATAAATTATGCATAACTTAGCGGTTTATCGCTCGGTCCGGTCGGTCGGGAAGCTTTATTCTTTGTTTGAATCGAAAAGTTCCAGACGCTGCTTTCTAAGGAGAAGAGTTTTGAGAGCCTCTTAAGAGTTTTTGACTTATTTTATCTGATAAAATAAATAAACAAATATATTCTCCACCTTTATTTATTTATACACTATTTCTTACAAAAAAAAACACAATTTTACTTAAATATTTTTGACAATTATGTAAGGTATAAAATTGTATACCTTAATAAATTTATTCAATCTTAAAAATAATAATTGCGGTCGAATTTCGAACACTGAGGGAACATCACTAGTTAGTAATAGGTAGATATAAAAAACCGGCCAAGTACCAATCAGACTCGCACACGGAGGGTTCCGTACAATAATAATAATAATGTTACCTTACTCAATTTGACTGTGATATGAATAGTAAGCGCAAAAAAAAACACCAAAAGAATAAGTTTTTTGTATGGGACCCCTTTAATTTTAAATTGAATTTTTATTATTTATTGTTATAGCGGCAATACAAATACATATTCTGTGAAAATGTCAACTTTCTAACTATCACGGTTCATGAGATACAGCCTGGTGACAGACGGACAGACAGACAGATGGATGTACAGCGTCTTAGTAATAGGTTACCCTTTGGGTACGGAACTCTAAAAATGAACGTGTTGTCGTTATTGTCATTTATTCTGTAAGCTTAATTATTATGCTGTAATGCTCGCCATCTTTGGTATCGGCGAGCGATCATAGACAAAGATTTATCTGTGGCAGTTGCTTCAGCTGGTCATATAGCCTGCCTACTACGTTATTTTGAGTCATGCAAGTTGTTACATTACCATATAATTTGAACGCAGAAACAAAATATCAAACAAAGTTATCTGTTTGAATAAAACTTAGATAAAAACAAAAGGGGAAGAGACCTCAGACCTGGGCCGTGCCCGTCAGACGGTATGAGGTTTGCATAGCCTATAGACGCTTGCAACACCGGTTTCACTCAAGCTTTGTCGACCTGCAAAAGTCTCTTCATAGCCAAGGGGTTTGATGGAGCTCTGGCGACCTTACTTACCACAGGAACATAACACCACATTAATGTTACTTGGCTGCGATCTTCTGTAGGATGGAGGTACTTACCCAGTCGGTATATCTAGTAGAAATTTACTTTGCACCCAAAATCAAAATGTCTTCTTACTAATTTAACAGCTATGCTTACAACTGAGTGGCAGTTCGTTGCATCAGCAAAACATCTCGCGAGTAGGTACCATATCTTTCCCATATTTATTTAATCTTAGCAATAAACTAAAGTCACAGCTCCCGTGCATGAATACCGGCAAATTCACACTAAAATAGTAGCCGTATCTGGCTACAAGGCGTATCTCGGGACAGGCACAGAATTGACGGCGTACCTAACTATCTAGCTTCAATTTAATAGTTGCCGGTCGACAGGGCTGTAAATCTGTGCCCTTCGCCGGTATCGGGCCATCCCTAATCTTTAGGAAGTGATCCATCACGGGCTTATCGCAGGAAACATCGCCGGCCACTTTAATATTTTTTATTTGAATCTCGAATAAGCAATTATTTTGTTAAACTTATATTTCCAACGTTTCACAACTCTTTTGCTTGGCTTCTTGTTTTTTTTTTTTATCGAAATTAGAAGTTGTTTCTTGGAGTTAATTAGGTCAGTCATAGGAAGTAGGAGAAAAAAAATATAAAAATATTGCCTTGGTCTTTACTTTCTGGAGGTTTCTCAGATTGCGTGTATTAGGGATTTAATTGTAACGTCGTGATATATCATAAGTGCCTCCCAAATAGGGATGTAAACATCTTTACGAAAAACATCGATGGTTCAATGTACCTATCGATGTTTAAAAGAAACATCGATACCAAAAATATAGGCCCTTGAAACATTGATGTTTTTTCTAATTTTTTTTATGTTTGTCGATGTGTCGTTTGCATCCCTATATTGACACACGTAGGGCTGTGGGTATAGATCGATATTTGAGCGCGATTTTACGGGCGCTTGCACTCGGTTATGCGCTATGCGCAATTCACGGGACACGAGTATTATCATTGTTTTCATCTCTATATAGGACTCCTTGCTCTGTGTACAAAAACTACCTACAAATAGTTTTTACTTAAAATTACTAATTTGTGTTCCATTTAAAAATCTACCATAGAGTAGAAAAACATCAGTGTACAATTTATAAAGTATAAAATAATGGAGGCGCTACTATCGTTTGTTATGGCAACATGAATGAGAGCGCTTCTGTAGTTTTGATACTTTGTTATTAATTTAATTTCTTTCAAAATACACAAATATTTATAAATTTATACTGATATCCTATTCTACTAATATATAAAAATTAAACTATAGTTTTTTATGCCCGTTTTACATCATCACACATCTTATGTAATATATGTTTGTTTTTAAAAACGCGTAATTGCTGATTTTGCCAGATAATTGCCAGTTCTTCTCAGCAAAAGCAACTTTCCGAACCGCGCATCAGAGTCTACTATTCATAAATGCCTGTGAAGCCCTATTTGAAATAATAAATATTTAATTTCATATACATACATATACAATAACTAAAGAACCACTGAATTAATACAACTGAAACATTAGCAAGAACGAACTGGCATTTTAAAACCATAAAAAATGAGCTGCTTAATTAAACAGGTAATGGTGCCGATTCTGTTGTAAATCGCACTAAACTAATTTTAGTCACATCTCATCTCTTTCTTACGAACATTATTGAAAAAGGATAGAACATATTTTAACTTGTCAAATTAATCTTTGCCGTCTTATTTTGCGTCGTAACCGCGATAGATGGCGACTAAATTTATATAGAAAACAAGCATTGGACTAGTTTGACAGGACTTAATTTCTTACATCCTTTTCTTATGTTCTTTGTTAGAAAGAGACATAGTGAGATTAAAATTAGTTTAGTTGTGAACAACAGAATCAGGGCCAATATAAGATACAAAATGACCAAACATAGCGCAAGTATCAAAACTTGTTAAGAGCAGGCATCCCGCTATACTTTTCATACAAAAACTCTGTACTTATTATGGTGTTGTTAAACATTTTTCGTTAGATGTTTTAAGCAATTATGTATCTTGTGCCCTATATCTAGGTCTGTATATAGGCAAAAATAAAAAAAAATATGAAATAAATTCAGTAAAAGCCTCCGTAAAACAGCGCCTAAATTTTTCCTGAACTTTGTCCATATCTAATGTACTTATAAATAAAATAAAAATTAAGTAAAAGTAAATAAAACATTTTGATCCGACATTGCAAATATATTGGAGATTCAAAGTAACAAACTTTTTTTTCACAATCTTGTAAGATTTTTTCACAAGAAGAACCCTCCTGGAACAAGTTTTATGATATGCGAAATCATGAATGATGACCTAGCGAAGCGGCCGCGAGTGATCAGCGGAATTTACCGACTGATAACCGACGGCTCTGATGCTGTCTCTCTTTTTTCGCAGTCAAACATTACGTTGGATGAAAGTACAAGCTTTTAGGCTATGCGTGCGTTGAAGTTGCGTTGGCTATGAAGGGCCCTCTTAATGCAACCTATTAACAAACAAGGACCAATCATAACACAGATGATACAATGTTCTCAGCATACGAAAAATTTTGTTCCGCTTCTAGACTTTTTTGCTAGACTGTAGCTCGTGTAAACCGTTTCTCAGCTACCCTTATAGAACTTCTATATAACTTGCGGTGCAGTAATGGCGTTGGTGTAAAGTCCAGGCTTCCTCGATGAGTCCAATAATACAGCTCGGCTTCAATCGTCAATGCGGGCGCGAAGCTTAGGGCCACCATTTTTATTTTTGTCCATGGCACAAGAGAGAAGCAGTGGCGAATTTTGGGTGCCGACCTTATTTTTCTTAAAACTCACTCTATTAAATAAATTGGTGTTTTATGAGATGTTTTATTGATTTGAATGTAGAAATTATTAGTAGTAGTAGTACAGCAAATCTGTTATGTATGTTTGCTACTCTTGCAAGTTAGTAATTAGGTAATTTTGAATCAAAAATAAAATGTGATTGAGAAATTTGTAACACGCAGAAAAAAATATCGATGGAGGAAACTTCGTGATCTTGATCAAACATAATTGGACTGTTTTACAAAAACCTTAAACCGACTTCAAAGTACACTAAGAAGTAATCAAATCCTGATCTGATGACAATGGGACCAAACGGGAAGCGTACCCTTTCAAATAAAAAAAGAATTTTCCAAATCGGTTACTAAATGACGGAGTTATGAGGTAACAAACTTAAAAATAAATAAAAAAAATACATTCGAATTGAGAACCTCCTACTTTTTTTGAAGTCGGTTAAAAACACAAGTATATAGGTATCTACTACGTGAAAAAAAAAGAACTAAGTTTGCTTTGAAGAAATAATGATAAATAATTAGACTGTTTTACAAAAACCTTAAACCGACTTCAAAGTACACTAAGAAGTAATCAAATCCTGATCTGATGACAATGGGACCAAACGGGAAGCGGACCCTTTCAAATAAAAAAAGAATTTTCCAAATCGGTTAATAAATGACGGGAGTTATGAGGTAACAAACATAAAAAAAAAAAAAACATTCGAATTGAGAACCTCCTCCTTTTTTTGAAGTCGGTTAAAAAATAAACGCTAACGCTAATCGCTCTCCCCCATTACATTATGCCCCACAATCGCCAGTAAATAACTTTAGAGCCCCGACTGGGCACTAAAACGCCTTGCTGTAAAAACGTCCATTCTACCGCTTTACGTCGCTTATTGGCAGCTGCCGCGGCGTTTCGCATACTTAAATACCTAAACACGTATTGTACATGTTATACCTAAAGTATTACTTACTGACCAAAATACACTCCTAAAGTCAAGTAATACGATAACTTCTTCCAGCCACCTTCTTTAACACCTTTTGCCTGCGACTTCGTCCGAGCTTTAGATTCAGAGACGACAAAAATAAGATAAGGAATGAGAGGTTTTTTTGCATTTTTCAGACTGCAGATTGTCTGACTGAGATATTTTGGAGGATATTGTAGCTTTCTAATTCTTAGTAAAATAATTGTACATACAAAAAACACATCATCATAATATTATATTATTATAGATGTATGCATTAGGCCCGTATAGAACCAGAATATTTGAAGAAAAGATTTTGGTAATCGAAAATAAACCTTATATTATATGACGAGGTTCCAAATTAAATTGGTCTAATATCGACTCAATATTAAAATGCTTCTGACTGAACTGCGACTCCATCCAAGAACTTTTTGTTCCGATTTTGAATGCTATTCTATTCGGCGTTGATAGTTTCCTGGTAAGTACATACAATTAATTGCATTGCAAATTCTTTGCATGTCTTTGAGTATAATTCTCTTCCCAATTTCTGGTAACCTAGTTCCCAGCTCCTAAAGAGCTGCATTCAATAGACATGCGCATTTCAATTTCCAAAATCAGTTGTCTGAGAGTTCTATAAACAAAGTATTTGAGTAGACTTGGAGTAGACCTAATATTTTTTTTTTAGACCTAAATTATATTACGTGTTATACCATCACTGCATAGAATTTTATCATAACGAGTTTGCAACTTTTAATGCCAGAATCATGCCTAAATTTACACTAAGAAGTAATCAAATCCTGATCTGATGACAATGGGACCAAACGGGAAGCGTACCCTTTCAAATAAAAAAAGAATTTTCCAAATCGGTTACTAAATGACGGAGTTATGAGGTAACAAACTTAAAAATAAATAAAAAAAATACATTCGAATTGAGAACCTCCTACTTTTTTTGAAGTCGGTTAAAAACACAAGTATATAGGTATCTACTACGTGAAAAAAAAAGAACTAAGTTTGCTTTGAAGAAATAATGATAAATAATTAGACTGTTTTACAAAAACCTTAAACCGACTTCAAAGTACACTAAGAAGTAATCAAATCCTGATCTGATGACAATGGGACCAAACGGGAAGCGGACCCTTTCAAATAAAAAAAGAATTTTCCAAATCGGTTAATAAATGACGGGAGTTATGAGGTAACAAACATAAAAAAAAAAAAAACATTCGAATTGAGAACCTCCTCCTTTTTTTGAAGTCGGTTAAAAAATAAACGCTAACGCTAATCGCTCTCCCCCATTACATTATGCCCCACAATCGCCAGTAAATAACTTTAGAGCCCCGACTGGGCACTAAAACGCCTTGCTGTAAAAACGTCCATTCTACCGCTTTACGTCGCTTATTGGCAGCTGCCGCGGCGTTTCGCATACTTAAATACCTAAACACGTATTGTACATGTTATACCTAAAGTATTACTTACTGACCAAAATACACTCCTAAAGTCAAGTAATACGATAACTTCTTCCAGCCACCTTCTTTAACACCTTTTGCCTGCGACTTCGTCCGAGCTTTAGATTCAGAGACGACAAAAATAAGATAAGGAATGAGAGGTTTTTTTGCATTTTTCAGACTGCAGATTGTCTGACTGAGATATTTTGGAGGATATTGTAGCTTTCTAATTCTTAGTAAAATAATTGTACATACAAAAAACACATCATCATAATATTATATTATTATAGATGTATGCATTAGGCCCGTATAGAACCAGAATATTTGAAGAAAAGATTTTGGTAATCGAAAATAAACCTTATATTATATGACGAGGTTCCAAATTAAATTGGTCTAATATCGACTCAATATTAAAATGCTTCTGACTGAACTGCGACTCCATCCAAGAACTTTTTGTTCCGATTTTGAATGCTATTCTATTCGGCGTTGATAGTTTCCTGGTAAGTACATACAATTAATTGCATTGCAAATTCTTTGCATGTCTTTGAGTATAATTCTCTTCCCAATTTCTGGTAACCTAGTTCCCAGCTCCTAAAGAGCTGCATTCAATAGACATGCGCATTTCAATTTCCAAAATCAGTTGTCTGAGAGTTCTATAAACAAAGTATTTGAGTAGACTTGGAGTAGACCTAATATTTTTTTTTTAGACCTAAATTATATTACGTGTTATACCATCACTGCATAGAATTTTATCATAACGAGTTTGCAACTTTTAATGCCAGAATCATGCTACGGGACGGGACTGGGGTCATCTTGGATGAGCCAACCAAATTGAGAATGACCGACACGCGAGCTTTGCTGTTTTGAATCACTATAGGTACATTATACTTTTTTTGTTTTGTGTTTTCTTGTCATTTAAATTAGATTATTTTTTGCTATGTTTTTGTTGCTGACTGGTTTTTCTTGAGGTTGTAAAGAATTCGACTGATGTAAGTATTACGAGAGGACTTTTTGGCGGGAATTTGCAAAGTCCGTTATTTGTTGTTTTATTTTCAATAGTTTGTTTATTTAAGAGTTTTATTGCATAGTATCGGTGGTATTTTATTAAATAAATATCAATCCATGTGCACCAGTGCAGTGAAATGAAATGAATTAACTAGGTAGGGTCATTGCGCTGGTTTTCCGTCAAGTACCACTTTTCGTCCATATGACTGAGGTACTATAAACACATGCGTAAAATTTGAATACAAACGTACCTTCCCGCGCAAGTTTGGACTTTTTGCGATCCATAATGTCTAGGCAACAGTTCTATCAACATGAAAATGTGATTTGACGAGTAGTGACTTCAAAAATATTAACGTCAGTGACCGCTTCACATCCCTGCCTTGCAGAAGTCAACGCGCCTAAAAAAAAATTATACCGGTAGGAAAAGTTCATGGTAAGTTTAATAACTGTTTTAGCTAGTTTACGTAATGTTTTTGGCAAGTATGTCTATTTAACACCATATTTAACACAAATTTAAGTGTTTATTATAGTTTTTTACGGAAATCTTAGTAAAATTTAGTGGACTAATACTAGCATACCAATTTAGCAAAATATTTGGTTTTCGTCCACGTGGACGGAAACCCAAATAGCTATGTGAATATTTGTAATGGTCATTTTACTTCAACGGACCTTTAAAATAATGAATTATCTCCCAATAAATGATCTTTATTGCAATGAGTTTAGACATTTTAGTTTCCGTCCACTCCTTTGTCAGTGTTGCGGGAATAAAAAATATTTATAGGACGTGGACGAAAACTAAAAAAAGCGTTTAATGTGGTGTTAGTTTTCGTCCATGAACGAGCAATCGGGTGGACGAAAATTAAAAAAAAGATATTCTTTTGCATTACTTTTCGTCCATAGACATATTATTTGTATACTAGCTGTTCCCCTGCGGTTTCACCCGCGTTTCCAGGATAAAAAGTAGCCTTGTCATTTTAAAAACTTACTTTAAAACTAGAAAAAAAACCGCCGCGTACACGGAAGATTCCTTAATAAAGGCTCTAACTGCAATTTGGGAAAATAAGGCGTCAGTTAGACAAGTCTGTAGAGATTATGGGATTCCTAAATTACTATACATCGCTAACTAAGTGCTAACTGTTAGTAAGTATCTGTCGGTAAGTGTTTCATAGAATGTAACCGCGGCTTGGATACGTTGTTCCATTTTGAGTTTCCAACATATCAGATAAAATGCAAACTACATTTGTGTTTGAAAGATATTTCAAGGTCCAAATCCCTACAATAGAGGACTGGACGAAGGGACTCGATCCACCAGAACCAGAAAGTCTGGTTTGACACACTGATGGATCCAAAATGGAATCAGGTACAGGAGCGGGAATATACGAAAAAGGTTACAAATGTAGCAAAAGCTTAGGGAAGATGGCAACTGTATTCCAAGCAGAAACATACGCCTTAATAACCTGTGCTCCGGAGAATATAGATAGAGGAACCAAAGTTAAATCCATCTATGTTCTCAGTGACAGCCAAGCTGCAATCAAAGCCATGGCATCCTACAAAGTGGACTCCAGACTTATTCTGGACCCTGTCCAAACCCTAAACAGGCTTGGGAAGCATAACAGGGTAAGACTGATGTGGGTCCCTGGGCACAAAGGTATCCATGGTAACGAAGTGGCAGATGAACTGGCAAGAGAGGGCTCAGCAAATGACTGTGTGGGTCCAGAACCACGTGTAGGCATATCGACGTGTCTCGTAAAGGCCACATTTAGGGAGTTTGCAGATCAAAGACAACGAACACATTGGCTGTCTAATACCAGTCTACAACACTCCAAGAAATTCCTAGGCTCTAATTTCAAAGCCCGGGAATGCATTTGGAATATGAGCAGAGGGCAAATCCGCTACCTGCTTGGGGCCTTTACTGGACACTTTGGAACCAACGACATGCTCATGAAGATGGGTCTAACCGCGACACCCATGTGCAGGTGGTGTGGGAAACATACGGGAGGAGTAAGGTATCTAGGGGACCACAATAAATCCCGATGGGTCGAAGTTTCCGAGCTATTTCTCGGCCCCTCCATAAGATAAGATAAGATTGGGCTCCTACCCTCCTACTCTGTCATCAGTACCTGAAAATCATATATGGTCTATGTTCATCTCAAGACAAATCCAACATCCCCAAACACGGCTAGAATACGTTGCTACGCTATAGAGTCCCAGTTCCTACCCTCCTACTCCATCAGACCCTTAAAACCATATATGGTCAAAAATCACCATACGACAATTCCAACGACCCCAAACACGGCTAGGATACGTTGCTCCACTATGGAGTTCCAGTGCCTATACTCCTACTCCATCATCAGACCCTGAAAACCATGCATGATTAATGTTCATCTAACGACAATTTCAATGACTTCAAACACGGCTACGATACGCTGCTCCACTATTGAGTTGCTGTGCTTACCCTCCTACTCCATTATCAAACCCTGAAAACCATATATGGTGAAAGTTCATCTCACGACAATTCCAACAACCCCAAACACGGCTAGGGTACGTTGCTCTGTTATAAAGATCCAGTGCCTACCCTCCTGCTCCATCATCAGACCCTGAAAACCATATAAATAAATAAATATCCTTTGACATTCCCCACGCACGGTCATCCGATCCCAAACTAAGCAGAGCTTGTACTATGGAAATCAGATTACTGATATAATACATATACTATTTTGTTTGTAAATACATACTTAATATAAGGTCCTAAAAAATTAGTGAATTTCCTATTGAGGGATGAATGTATAGGTCATTAGTAATCAAAAACAAAATATTAGAAAAATAATCCGTGGGAAATCTTGCGTCCGTATACCGGACACGACAAGTCGGTGGACGCAGTATTACTATGAGATTTTTTTGTGGTTAACGCAAGATGTCTAGCAGGATGTAAATATATATAGGTATATGTAAAAAAAATACCAATGATGGCTTTATTTTGGGCGTTGATTGTTTTAGTTGGCCACCGTAGATACCGTAGGTTGTCATTGTAATACGCATGTTTGATTAATTTTTTTAATTTGTTTAATTATAGCTAATAAAAGAAATAAAAAGAGAACAAATGACAATAAGGCTATTAAATAGTAGATATATTATGTTGTTGATTAAATAAAAGTATATTATAATTGCTTTTTAACTTAATAATTCACCTGCACTCCTTTTTCTACATAGTGGTCGAAATCTAGCTCACACTAGGACGAAAACCAAATTTTTTGGACGAAAACTAGCAAAAACCCTACATTTGATAAAATATTTTTTTATAAAAAGAGATGTGAAAATGATTTATTTTCTCTTAACATTAACCTAAAGAAGACTAATTAAGCACACATAAAAAATATAATACATTTAAGTAAGGGTACTTCAAGATATTCATTTCGCATCACAAAGCTGGCAACTCCGATAATTGGACGAAAACCAGCGCAATGACCCTACGTGACCTTACAAGTTATCTTAAAAAGTTTGTGAAAAGTTTTAGTACAGTTACGTAGAAACTATTTAGTAATCAGGGGTACAGTGGCCACCGTTTCACTAAAACATGACTTTTTTGGACAACTGACAGACTGTCAGTATCTATCCATAAAAGTCCACTGTCAGTGTCAGTGCGGACTACTGCGGGCGGACCAAGGGCGGACTATGTGAAAGTGATTTTATTGTGACTAGAACTTATAATTTAACTCAACACTGGCAAAAATAAGTCCTAATGAAAAGGATTTGGTTGCCAAACTTAAAAATAAGAAGATGAAGTATTCGCGACGCGAGTCGAAATATTATCGAATCTAAGACCCTGTCCAGAAGGGGCGATTTCGCCACGATTCTCTCGCGCGTATTATTGGGGGAAGTGCACGCGATTTACGTTTTTTTGTTACTATCTTATTCTATTCTTATTGGATGCGCTCTTAACGAGTCGTACTTATCGATAACTTATGCTCATATATGTTTGTTTGTCTGTAATTTTGTGTGTCGAAATCAATGATTTTCTTTGCTACGAGGTCCCAGAATTGGTTACTATCTTATTCTATTCTTATGGGATGCGCTTTTTTGTATTGATCACAAATTTACAAATTGCTTTAGCGTTGCCAGACGTCCCGATTTTGGCAGGACGTCCCGATTTTTAGCCCAAAATTAGATGTCCCGCGCGGGACAGGCTCAGTCCCGCTTTTCGAGGATTACTCGACGATGAAATCATCGTTGGACGTAGAAGTGGCAAATTATAGACACCACTGCACAGAAATTACACCAGCTTTCCCGTAAGGTGTAGCAGTGGTGTATGGAGAACCGCGCCAAAGTGCGCTATTTGTCACAGTGATATACAAAAATCAAACTTCTAGTCAAGGCAATCAAAAGATACGGCCGTATATAAGATTTTGTAGTTACATCACAAACACGTTTGCGATTATCGTAGGTAAGTACAGCATAATCGAAAAAAAGGGAAAAAATCTTCGAGATTCGATTCCCGTGATGAATGAACTATTTACCTAGTACCTACAAGTTTCTACGGAACCCTCAGTGCACGAGTCCGTCTCGCACTTGGCCGTTTTTTAGGATGTCCCGCTTTTGGCGATAGAATCCCGCTTTTTTTGCTCAAGAGGCGACAAAATCCCGCTTTGCCCGAAAAAATATCTGGCAACGCTGAATTGCTTCCTAATAACTATTCAAGGCATTGTTCCATCATCCGCCAAGTTTCAGTATTTCCTAATCCATCGATGTATAAACAAGAGCGGGAGTCATGTGCGCGCCATTTTGTCCAAGCAAACATCTGGTGCACTCGTTACTTCAGTTCCTAGGGACTCTCCCGTGAATTATTGCTTATATTACTACCGTTTGTCACTTTTATTAAGAGGGCGTCGTGCGAAGGCAGCGCGCGGCAAATAGGTGTTTTACTGCGGGTTAGCGTTGTGTGTGTCGACACGCACACAACAGTCAGTACTCTCAGCTCGGTTGGCCGTTTGCACCCGCACGATATAAGTAAGTAAATTAAAATTTTAAAATAATAATATTTAGTGTTGATTGACATCAGTTACAATGAGAGGACATTGTATTATGTGTAGCTAATTACTAGTATGGAATACTAATTAATGTATCCATATTCTATTCATATATTATGTAAACGCAATTGTCATCAAAATAATATATTTGTTTAAAATACCTAATAAATATCAAGTTTTGTTGCAGTTAGTTTAACTCTTTAGATACTGGTCCGATTGCTCTCAAAATTTATATTTGTGAGTCTTTGGGGTCACAAAACAAGAATCTTTTCTCAAAATGTTGAAAAAATGTCCGCCATGTTGAACTTTTTAGATACTGGTCCGATTGCTCTCAAAATCGATATTTGTGAGTCCTTGGGGTCACAAAACAAGAATCTTATCTCAGAATTTTGAAAAAGTGTCCGCCATGTTGAACTTTTTAGATACTGGTCCGATTGCTCTCAAAATCGATATTTGTTAGTCCTTGGGGTCACAAAACAAGAATCTTTTCTCAAAATGTTGAAAAAATATCCGCCATGTTGAACTTTTTAGATACTGGTCCGATTGCTCTCAAAATCGATATTTGTTAGTCCTTGGGGTCACAAAACAAGAATCTTTTCTCAAAATGTTGAAAAAATGTCCGCCATGTTGAACTTTTTAGATACTGGTCCGATTGCTCTCAAAATCGATATTTGTGAGTCCTTGGGGTCACAAAACAAGAATCTTATCTCAGAATTTTGAAAAAGTATCCGCCATGTTGAACTTTTTAGATACTGGTCCGATTGCTCATAAAATCGATATTTGTTAGTCCTTGGGGTCACAAAACAAGAATCTTTTCTCAAAATGTTGAAAAAATATCCGCCATGTTGAACTTTTTAGATACTGGTCCGATTGCTCATAAAATCGATATTTGTTAGTCCTTGGGGTCACAAAACAAGAATCTTTTCTCAAAATGTTGAAAAAATATCCGCCATGTTGAATTCAAATTCAAATTCAAAATTCAAATTCAAAATCATTTATTCAAATAGACCTTCGCAGGCACTTATGAAAAGTCTGACTCTAATACTCTAATACCGGTTCGGAAGGTTGCATTTGCTGAGAAGAGCCGGCAATAAACTCAGCAATTACTCTTTTCAAAACAAGCTTAGATTCATTACATAATATTTACATTCTAATCGCACTGACAACAATTGCGTGCCCCGGCGCGGCCGCAAAACTACAAAGTAGACTGAATCTATATTTAATAAATAAATGGCAAACTTAAGCAGACCAACCCCCACAAGCAGCACCTGTTCACAAGTATGACGCGTGTGGCAGCCATCGCCCTCCTCGCCATATTGGAGGGAAGTGAGCGACCCGTCACACGACGCCGCCGCAAGCAAAGGCCTTAAAGTGAGCATGACTTACTTAAGTCTGGCTTAGAAATAAAAAATAAACTAAAGGGAAACTACTAAACACGCAATTTGTTATCACTGTGACTATTGACAAGTTTATACTTAATATCATTTAGGTATATGTATAGAAAATATAACAATTAAGGAGACAGACATAATCTATTGAAGAATTTAGAAATAAATGAAAAACATTAAATTGAATTAATTACTGTTAAGTATTCGGGTCGGGACGAGTGAAACAACGCGTAGCTAGGAGCTCACTGATGTATTCGAAGGTAGCGTATACATAGGCATGTGTGCGTGCGCGCACACATGGTTCTAATACATAACATTCCTTCCCTTATTTTCTACTACACATATATTATACACATATTATCCTAATTAGAAATATTTTTTGTAATCTACTTTTACACGTTCACGTTTAGATCTATGAGACATTTTAGTAGGTTCTACTGGGACGTCAGACTGGGCTTCATAAAATTCGTCTAAAACATCCATTTCAGCCGGTGAACTAGTGGTTGTACTTGGAACCTGTTGAGCAACACTCGTCGCCTCATTTCCTTTCTCTTCGGCTTCCCTTTGCTCAGTGTAACCTTGGCCTGCTAAAACCGTTAGTGGAGGTACGGCTGGTGGAATTTCCCGAAGCAGCGGCGGTGACGACGGCGGCAGCGGCGAAGATGGCCGTGGCGATGGTACTCGTGAAGCAGACTGCAACACAGCCGGACGAGGTAGGTCCGTAGCAAGCTGTGTGGCTTGGTGACCAGGTGATCCAGGTGGCATCGATGAACACGGAGCAGTATCAGGTAAGGTTTCGCTATTGTCTGTATCATAGTCCCAGTAGTTTTTTTTATTTAATGTTCCTTTGTACCTTATTAACAGATTTTTATGTTTTTTAACTTCTTTGTTTAGTAAACAATCTTTAATTAAATATAGAACTTTTCCAATTCTTTTAACTAGTATGCCTTTTGTCCATTCGAACTTACTATTATTAATAAACTTTTTATATAAAATAATATCGCCTTTTTTAAAATTATTACTCGACTTATCATTATTAGGATTATCTTGTGAGTACTGGTTATCGTAACATACATTATTTTCAGGTGGAGAGCGTGAGGAGGACGACGGGGTAAGCAGATCCAACCGGCATCTTAACTTACGTCCAAAAACTAGCTCTGCGGGCGAGAACCCAGTGCCAGAATGAACTGAGTTTCTGTAATCAAATATATATTTTAATAAACCTAACTTTTGATTTTTACTATTTAATTGTAAACAAGATTTAATCCCTTTTTTTATGATTTTCACAAAGCTTTCCGCCTGGCCATTGCTAGCCGGGTGATAAGCTGGAGATGTTAAATGAGTTATTGCGTTTAAATTACAAAAATGTTCAAAACTTTGAGAACAGAAAGCTGTACCATTGTCACTTACCTATTAGGTAGGCCGAATCTCGATATGAAATCAATTAACTTATCAATTACTGCAATGGAGGTGGTCGAGGTTGACATATCATATACTTCTACCCATTTAGAGTAGGCATCTACTATAACTAAGTAAGTGCGATTGTTTATTGGGCCCAGGAAATCTATATGAATGCGATGGAATGCGTGCGGCGGACGGGCCCACGGTGCGGAAGGCGCGCGGGGTGGCGTTGCCCGCAATTGAATGCAGATCTCGCAGGAACTTATCATATTTTCTATGGCACCATCTATTCCAGGAAACCAAAATTGTGATCGGGCCTCTGATTTGGTTTTAACAATTCCTAAATGAGAAGTATGCAATTCCAATAGAATCTTCTTACGTAATGTTCCTGGTATTACAAGCTTATGCCCACGCATGACACACCCATTTTCGTATGATAACTGGGTTTTACAAAGGTAAAATGGTTTCAATTTATCATTGGAAATTTTATTAGGCCAGCCATTCATGATGTAATTAACTACCTCATTCAATAACAAATCCTTTTTTGTCTCGTTACGTAGTTCGGCTAAGGTGACCGGTAAATTACCTTCATTTACAAAACATATATAGGCAGCGCGATCTATCACCGCTGACTCGTCCGCGTCCGTGCTGCTGGCCCTGCGCTCGCGTACTGCGGACTGATCGCTCGAACAGCTGATCACGTCGTCCGACAGACTGGCTCGTGACAAATAATCCGCGCAGTTATTACTACTACGAATATACTCAATCGTATAGTTGTAACCGCTCAAAAATAGGGCATACCTTTGGAGTCTATTGGCGGTCACCTCTGGAACACCACGATAAGGACCAAAAATTGAGATTAAGGGCTTATGGTCTGTACGTAGTAAAAACGGATTCGATCTTCCATATAAATATTGATGGAATCTTCGCACTCCAAAAATTATTGCAGTTGCCTCCTTTTGAATTTGAGAGTACCGTTTCTCAGCCGCATTTAAAGTTCGTGAAGCGTATGAAATAGGTCTTTCAATACCATTTTTATCTATTTGAGATAACACTGCCCCAAGTCCATACGGTGAAGCATCCACGGTTAACACTATCCTAGCATCAGGATTGAAATGTGTGAGCACAGAATCCGAAGATAAAATATATTTAATTTTATTAAATGCTTCGGTGTGTATTGCGAGCCAACTAAACTTAGTACCCTTTTTTAAAAGTTCATATAAAGGACTCAAAATTGTTGAAATATTAGGCACGAAGCTTCGGTAATAATTAATAAGCCCTAAGAAGGATTGTAACTGATTGAGGTTTGCTGGAATCGGTGCCTCAAGAATAGCTTTGACCTTTTGTGGAGATTTTTTTAATCCATCCTTATTTATAACATAACCCAAATAACATATCTCGTCTTTGAAAAATTCGCATTTCTCCTGCTGCAAGGTAAGTCCCGCGTTCTCTAATCTTTGGAGTACGGAGTTCAGCCTCTCTAAGTGATGCTGCTCATCTTTCCCGGTGATGAGTACGTCATCTAATAGACAGAGTACTCCATCTAGCCCCGACAGTATACATTCCATCGCGCGCTGAAAAATAGCCGGCGCGCTAGCCAAACCAAACACTAGACGGGTATATTTGAAAAGGCCGCGATGCGTATTTATACAAGTTATGTCCTGTGACTCATCCGATAGTAAAAATTGATTGTACGCCATCGACAGGTCAAGTTTTGTAAATTGTTTCCCGCCATACAATTTTACAAATAACTCTTTGGCGGTTGGCAGTGGATACTTCTCAATAACTAATTGCTTATTGATACTAATTGAATAATCTACGCATAATCGTAAAGACCCATTACGCTTGAGCACTGGAACTATGGGGGAGGCGTATTGTGATTGTTCAACCGGTTTTAAAATACCTAAGTCAACTAGCCTATCTATTTCTTTGTCAATTTTATCGCGCAAGGCGAATGCAATTGGTCGCGCTTTACAAAATATAGGCTTCACGTTATCTTTAAGGCAAAGTTTTACTTCATACTTGTTGAAACAACCTAGTTTGTTAGAAAACAATTGAGGAAAACGAATTCTTAATTGTTGTATTATATCAGTCTCCGTGCAATAATTTACCGGCATTAGTTCTAATTTGAACTGTGAAATAAAATTTCTGCCTAGTAAGGGTGGCCCACCGTTTTGCACAACATATATATTTAATGTGTGTTTGATTTTCCGAAATACCACTGGAACATTCATAATACCTAAACAGGTTATACTATCGCCCGTGTATGTCATTAACCTTTTATTTGTATGTGACAATGGTACCCCTTTAAAATGTAAATTGTAAAACTTTAAGGAAATCACAGAAACAGCTGATCCACTATCAATTTCGAATTGTAATTTTAAACCATTTATACAAACCGATTCTACCATGGGTTCCCCCCGCACTGACCGTATATTGTACAAACTAAGCTTACCGTCGTCATCGTCATCGCTCTCCAACTCGCTGACCGTATCAACGTAGTTCACTTTTGAGCACATCTTTTGTAAATGACCTTTGGTCTTACACTTATTGCACACTGCGTTGGCATAACGACACTTTGATGACTCATGATTTGTATAGCCACAGACGGAACACTTATTTTTATTCACACCACTCTTTTTTACTTTTTGTGATATTTTAAACACTTGATCACTCGCCGACGAGGGTTGGTGGACGGCCTGTCCACCCGTACTGGAACTCGTCGCGGCTCCTGCCCGCGCACATCGAATATTTTCAGCCTTTTCCACTGCCTTCGCGAGAGTTAAGTCCCCTAGATCCTGGGCATAAAGTTTTTCTTTTTCGACGCCTGATAGCATACCCATAATGAATCTATCCCGGAGTGCTTCCTCCACGTTGTTGAAACTGCAGTGGGCAGTCAGCCCGCGTAATCGAGCAGCCCACTGATTGTGGCTCTCGCCCTGCTGCTGGACAGCTGCATAAAAATTATGCCGCTCGGCAAATCCGATGCGTTTCGGAGTAAAATGTGTATCAAGCAGATTCAAAATATCTTCGAATGGTACATCTTCCAACTTTTTAGGTAATGCTAGGTCTTCCGCTAGCTTATAAGTACCTTCCGCGAGTGCGCTTAGCAATATCGCGCGTCGTTTTGTCCCCAACTTATCTTCCTCGGGAATCGCATTTGCGATAAACCACTGTGTTATTCGACCCTTGTAAGTCTTCCAGGATTGGAAACTATGGTCAAAAATTGATAAAATGCCGAAATTACTTGAATTCATTTTTATTTAACTTGTGAATCGATTAATGTGGGTACCTCGCGCCACTGTTAAGTATTCGGGTCGGGACGAGTGAAACAACGCGTAGCTAGGAGCTCACTGATGTATTCGAAGGTAGCGTATACATAGGCATGTGTGCGTGCGCGCACACATGGTTCTAATACATAACAATTACTATAAGTAATAATCTGTAAATTAAACAAAAAATAAAAAAAAGATAACTTATAATAATAATAGCATACTTAGAATTAAATTGGACCTTGAACTAGCTGCTAAGTGAAGCAGGTGCAGAGAGAAGCTACTTCCATACATCCTTGTCGTCAATATAATGAGACACTTTATAATAGGCCCTACTCAACAACCGCTTTTTGATATGTTCCTTAAATTTAAAAAAGGACATACTGGTCACGCTATGAGGAATTTTATTGTAAAATTGGATACAATTCCCAAGAAAGGACTTATTTACTTTAGCTAATCTAAATCTAGGCACAGTTATTTTGTCTAAGAGCAATCGGAACAGCACCTAAAAAGTTCAACATAGCGGACACTTTTTCAACATTTTGAGAAAAGATTCCTGTTTTGTGACCCCAAGGACTAACAAATATCGATTTTGAGAGCAATCGGAGCAGCACCTAAAAAGTTCAACATGGCGGACACTTTTTCAAGATTTTGAGAAAAGATTCTTGTTTTGTGACCCCAAGGACTAACAAATATCGATTTTGAGAGCAATCGGAGCAGCACCTAAAAAGTTCAACATGGCGGACACTTTTTCAAGATTTTGAGAAATGATTTTTGTTTTGAGACCCCAAGGACTCACAAATATCGATTTTGAGAGCAATCGGACCAGTATCTAAAAAGTTCAACATGGCGGACATTTTTTCAACATTTTGAGAATAGATTCTTGTTTTGTGACCCCAAGGACTAACAAATATCGATTTTGAGAGCAATCGGAGCAGCACCTAAAAAGTTCAACATGGCGGACACTTTTTCAACATTTTGAGAAAAGATTCTTGTTTTGTGACCCCAAGGACTCACAAATATCGATTTTGAGAGCAATCGGACCATTATCTAAAAAGTTCAACATGGCGGACACTTTTTCAACATTTTGAGAAAAGATTCTTGTTTTGTGACCACAAGGACTCACAAATATCGATTTTGAGAGCAATCGGACCAGTATCTAAAAAGTTCAACATGGCGGACATTTTTTCAACATTTTGAGAAAAGATTCTTGTTTTGTGACCCCAAGGACTAACAAATATCGATTTTGAGAGCAATCGGAGCAGCACCTAAAAAGTTCAACATGGCGGACACTTTTTCAAGATTTTGAGAAATGATTCTTGTTTTGTGACCCCAAGGACTCACAAATATCGATTTTGAGAGCAATCGGACCAGTATTTAAAAAGTTCAACATGGCGGATATTTTTTCAACATTTTGAGAATAGATTCTTGTTTTGTGACCCCAAGGACTAACAAATATCGATTTTGAGAGCAATCGGAGCAGCATCTAAAAAGTTCAACATGGCGGACACTTTTTCAACATTTTGAGAAAAGATTCTTGTTTTGTGACCCCAAGGACTCACAAATATCGATTTTGAGAGCAATCGGACCAGTATCTAAAAAGTTCAACATGGCGGACACTTTTTCAACATTTTGAGAAAAGATTCTTGTTTTGTGACCCCAAGGACTCACAAATATCGATTTTGAGAGCAATCGGACCAGTATCTAAAAAGTTCAACATGGCGGACACTTTTTCAACATTCTGAGAAAATATTCTTGTTTTGTGACCCCAAGGACTCACAAATGTCGATTTTGAGAGTAATCGGACCAGTATCTAAAAAGTTCAAAATGGCGGACACTTTTTCAACATTTTGAGAAAAGATTCTTGTTTTGTGATCTCAAGGACTCACAAATATTGATTTTGAGAGCAATCGGACCAGTACCTAAAAAGTTCAACATGGCGGACACTTTTTCAAAATTCTGAGAAAAGATTCAGCTTGCAAGATTTGACCTAAGCAAACTAACTGATTAACATTGCAAATTAAACAAAAGTAATAAAAATAATATTATATTATCCTCAAAAAACGAAAAACTAAAGTTATGTCGTTATGCTGTTTGATTTAGAGTGTACGTACACGTTAGATCGCGATCGAGTGTTCCTAAGCAGTCGTTCCGCAAAGAGACGTGGTCTCTCTCTGAGCTCTCGTGGTCGACTAAATTTTCGAGCGCCGTATCTCACGTATATATTTAACGTCGCGCGCCCATAGTAAAAATGTATGGCGAATTCGGAGCGCATTTTGAATAAAATCATAATAAATCTTCTGGACAATATAATGAAAATATCAGTCGCAAAACTGCAAGATTACATATTAGAGAATTAACTGACTACATTTCTACAGAATATTTCTAAGGAAAAATATACGAAATCTTTTGAATCCCAGCACGCATTATTGTAGACTTTTGCTCAACTTCATATGAGTCCATTAAAAAACCTATACCATATTCCATATGTTTGCCTCACAAACATTGTAAATACATTATCTATTGTAACATTTATGTAGATTTTCACTGTATAAACAAATTATTTTCGTTAATATCAACTTAACCGTAACTGCCCTTTTTTCACTTTTTGCTCGACGCAGTCTTAATCTTTTTGAATCGCATAATAATTTCTTGTTTGTACTTTATTATAGTATATTTATGTTACGAAGGACTACCTAGTCCTTGGCGGGCGGTATGTCCAAGTAATAAAGTAGTTTGTAGGAAATAATTAGATTTAATTTTTTGTCACTAGATGGCGTTGTATAATTTCTACATCGCGATGTTAATACATTCTTTGATAACTATATAGTCTCAACCCATATCTTAATAAATTTGCTTATGCGTTCCTGGGTATAAATGTCTTTCATTTTCCCTGGCTTTACGGATTGTAGACAAAGCTGTTACCATAGACACTGGACATATGGATGCTTGCAACACACAGTGTATCTCTCATGCACAGGAAAATAAAGTTATTTGACTGCGGTATTCTGTATTGTGAATGAACTTCCCCAGACGAGCTGCTCTTTATGCAAAATAACAGTATGATGTGGTACCTTTCTTAAAAACCCCTCTATGCCACATAGGGATGAATATTTAAAAAAGGCTCCCTTGTGCCTATGATATGATATAATATGATATGGAACCTGTGTCCAAAATATCAAATTTATTGACCTGCAATTTAAGCTGTAGATGCATCTGAGAATCAGTTAGTTACTCCTTTTATGTATGTAGTAGAAGATATGTAGATAGATAATTATTGCTTTTTTTCTTTAAATATAGATAATATATTTCAGGTGATACCCAAATCTCAAGGCTGGCCAGTACCAGCATTTGGAGGTGTGTGCGGCAGACTGGAGGTAGTGGCATATGAGGGGGAACCTTTATCTTCACTCATGGACATTGCATGGCACAGAAAGTTGAAAATTGCTCAAGGAATCATAAATGCTGCTATGGATTTTACTTTTAAACATGATAGGTGAGAAAATATCTTTTATCTGTATTTTTTTTTGCATAAACATGCAAGTAATCCCAGTTCAAAATTCAAAAAGCATTTATACAATGTAGGCTCTGATAAGGCACTTCTGAATGTTGACAAAATGACTACACCGGTTCCAAATTTATTACAAGTTCCTAGTTGCCTCTTGCTTTTTGTCGGACAAGTTAGTAAACAAGGATATGTTACCATTATGGTGAGAGGTTATAATAGCCTATAGACACTTCCAAAACCATCACATACATGTTGCCTTAATTTTATTCCATCTCATTATCAGCTCTTTTTCATTGAAAGGTATTTACAGCCTCTCTCATTAGTTTCTCGGCTAAATAATTTGTCCCAAATATATGACGTTTTATTAATCAATTAATTTCATTTCCAGATTCCGCTTCTACTTAATGGACTGGTCATTAGACAATATTGTTGCCAAAGTAAATGATGATGTCACATTTGTAGACCTAGAGGACATTGTAGTACTTGACAAGCATACATCACCAAGACAAGATCTACCAGATTGGTACCAACGGTACAGTCGCGAATTAATGGGTCCTGGCTTCTCATTCTCTATCGACAACATGTGCAAACACCATCTAAGTGACCATAACTTGTGGGCGGCATGTTACCTATTGGCTGGTGATGATAACCCATGGTTATATCCTATACCCAAAGAGGTTAATACATCAGTACCTCATTTTGGTAAGCTGTTAATGGAATGTCTGAAAGGTGATGACAGATTCCGTACTATAACAAAATTACAACATGTTATACAGGATATGCTGACTTCTGATATTGTAGTAGGATTTGGAGACATTAGATGATAAAGGAGTTCTAAGACTTTTCTTTGGAGGCTAGCTAAACACCATTTTAATAGTTAGCAGCCAATTATCAAGCCATACAAAATATGTTACTAGACAAAATATATTATAAATTCTTAGATTAAGTCCATTGTTATCTTTATAGTCCTTTTAAACTATGTTATGCTTTTGAAAATTCAATATTTAAATTACTAGGTGTTCCATGCATTCCCAAGATTAGAGGAAGCCTAAATTACTCAGGAATTGTGTAGCATCCTATTTAGTGAAATTTTAGAATTGGTTCATTAGTTCCAGAGATAACCCTTTACATACAAACAAACAAGACCACTTTATATAGTGTAGACTAGTCAAAAGATTATTATATAAAGTTATTTAATAAAATTCAACTGAACATTCTGTATTTCAAAATAGTTCTCTTGCAGTTTTAACCGACATAAAAAAGGAGGTTTTATATGATACAAGTTAATTTTTTTTAAATTTTTTCTTAATTTTTACAATTTGTATAGTTTTTCTACTTCATATTAAGTCTTATATGTATTATCTTATTATATAGGCCATAAATTATAAAAAATATTAATTCAATTGAACAAAACCCAAAAGATTTCCGAATCTCCTATGTGTTTATCATCTGTGATAATTTTATTGTATTTTATAGGTTGTGAAATATACTCATAATTTACAGACACTATGTTTGTGGTTTTATTTTAAGTTATTTATCATGCGTATTGTTTTCTGCGAAAAGCAGAATTCTAAAGTTACTGTCTCTAAGTAATATACTGTAGTCTTTGGGTTACTGTATAGTTTGACCGAAACCGTTGTACCGCGCCTCAGGAAACGAGTATAGTAATATATACCAAAAGGGCCTCAGGTAGGTGATATCGGCTGCGACGCGCGACGGCGCGGCGCGCGCTTACCTGAGGCGCGGTACAGCGGTTTCAGCCAAACTATCTTTATATATAAAATTCTTCTGCACGTGTGTATGTCACTGAACTCCTCCTAAACGGCTGGACCGATTTGAATGATTTTTTTTGTATGCGTTTGGGTGGCGCCCTGGATGGTTTGATTCACAAATAGGGTAGGGTAGCAACACGCGAACGAAGTTGCGCCGGGCAGCTAGTAGTAGTATAACCACGAACTTGTTAAGCCAAGGATATTTTATTAAATCCAGTCTTGTTTGAAGGTAGTAAGTATTTAGGTTACCTTCATGGAAATGTACTTTTTAGGGTTCCGTACCCAAAGGGTGCCAAACCCTATTACTAAGCTGCCGCTGTGCGTCCGCCTCTCTGTCAGTGTGCTGTATCTCATGAACAGTAATAGATAGACAGTTGACATTTTTTTATTATCTTTTGCGAAAAGTTAATTAGCTGCTATAACCATTTTATTTAATTATTTTGTATGAGACAGGTGTTTTTTTTAAATTAAGTTCTAAAGTATATTTTGAGTTCCAAATTCCACTGGATAAATCTAAAACTTGCTCTCAAAATGTTTTTTTATTCCAAAAGTATCCACTAGAGGCGGTGCTCGTCATACCCAAATATTCACCGTAGTCGCTAGCGAGTGTAGATTACGTTAGTGTAGAAAACTCATGGTAGGGGCACAGATTACTAAATAGTTACTACGTAACAGATAAATCACTCCATACAAAATTTACAATACCTACTGCTATAATAGCCTACTCTTTTGAGTCGCTAGACGTTGCGAACGAAAATGCACCTAAGCTTACGAGCGTAAACTGAGTTTTGCTTTGTAGCTACTCGCCACCGCGTGGTTAGCGTGGATTGCCAGGGATGCCTCTGTCGATAAATATCTCAGTAGGTATTTACAATACTTACACTTTATGAAATCAAAAAGTAAAATGCTTTTTAATTTTTCAGCAAGTTAAGTTGTTAATAAAAACTTTTTAACAAAAAAAATAAACCACCGAAAAAACTGAAAAGCCAAAAATAATTATAAAATTAATAAGAGTTTTATAAGGTTTTGCAGTCGATTGTTGAACTTTATTGTGGAGAATACACGGATCAAACAAAAAGTTTAAATAAAAAAGGAAACAAGTACATACAAGGGGAGTTAAATGGTATATTTTTATAGTTCACATATCGTGCAACCGGGATTCTGACTCATATTTTGTTCAAAGTTTACAATAAATGTGGCATCTAGGTCTTTTGCATAATTATAAAAAGGTACTTTAAATCTTCCATAGAAAGAACAAAAAAACAGTTCGAGAGAAATATATGCGTAGGTGGAGGTAGGGTAGGAACGCGCCACGCGGCTGTCGACAACCAACTGAGAAATGGACATGTAACGGTCCGGCGGCCGGTAGGCAATTATCGCGCGCAAGTACAGTCGGGGACTGAAAATGTTTATCACTTTTCAAACTCGATTCCATCTCATACCGCGCGCAATAAGGCCTAATAAGTCATATCAACAAACATATTACATTTTTAAATTGTGAAATTATTTAAGTATCGAACATAGCAAAAAGGCTGTCAATGACTTTTTGATTATGTAAACTCATCTAATAAGGCGCCGATCCCGCATAGAGAGCCCTATAATATTTTTTTTAATTATATTGCGACATTTGTTGAGCGTTTGTAACTAAATAAAAATCTCAATAAAAATACAAAGGTAATAAAGTAATGGCAAGTTTATTCCTGCAGCAATGGGCAGTTTTTTATTGCAAACTATATTTAGTGCTATATCAAGAGAACTCAATTCTTACTAGGTATAACACCTCTTTGAATTATTTTTCATGTCAATTACAATTCACGCCTATCAAAAGTCATTTTATTTCCGGTCAACCTTATGAAACAGAAATGTGCAAGCGATTATAGACCGCAAGGTGGTAAACATTTTTAGACCGCGACTGTACATGGAGTGAAAGATGCCTGGTAGGGGTACTGTTAGTTATCAATCCTACCTTTCATTTTATGACAAACAGGGTTGGATTTCGTAGTATAATTATACTATTTGTACCATAATTTTGTAATGTGTAGTATCGTAATGCCATTATACTACGCGAAAATACCATAATTTTACCTTTAGGTCGATTGCTACTGTTATTGGTTGAAATAAATTAAAAAATATCAGTAATATTTTTTAATTTATTTCATATTTAGAATTAAGAAATAAAGTTGTAATCGTTGTTGTAGTTGTAGTAAATCGCTCTATTGACTCCTGACACTTTCATGCGATGCTGTGAAAGAAAGTAAATGTACCTACCTAATGTGTATTGAATTTATTCCATCTGACGACATGCTTGCTATGTCGTGTCAATGCCAAAGAAGAAGTTTCGATTGAAGAATTGGCTGAAATAAACATCTAGGTACTTGCATTAATTTGGTTGATTTGTACAATAAATAACAATAAAACTAGAATTTGCATTTTTATTTAAATTCATAACAAACTGGACGAAAAACGCGAAACGTACTGGCGATTCGCGTTTCGCCAGTGGCGAAACGTAGTATTATTTTCGACAAGTAGTATAATTTTATTTTCCATAGACAATAATTTTCTGTGGGTCTGAATCCAACCCTGATGACAAACAAAAATCTTGGGAAATTTTTAGTAGTGGCTTGCAACACTGAAGTAATCAACTTAATTTGTTTTTAGAATTTTGATTTTTGGTTATAATTGCGTGCATTTCAACTAAAATGCTTCGTATAAATCAATAAAGCAGACAAACTCGTATCTGCAGCTTTTGTATTATAACAATAATGAGTTCTGATTCAGATGAGGAGAATGTAGTGCGTTACGGAACGCCGCTTGAACCTTATGAAGAAGGTAAATATTTGTCTTATTTTACGATGAATCCTAATTATTCGATTATTCTATTATATAAATAGGTAGCCTATCCGTTCGCAGTAGTTCCTACTATTGTTTGTTACTAAATTAAAATAAAGATTTGACCCATTTCGATCGGATAGATTGTAAACATCAGCAGGATCTACTACACTATATAGGAAGGAATAATAGACAATTTATAATGCAATTAAAGTACTTATAGATATCCATAGGTAGATGATAACCAATTTTACAACATAACTGACTGTTACTAAATTTTATTTCTTCAGATGAAATACCATCAAAACGTAAGTACCAGCAGCAGCCAGACCAGTATGCGGTGGATGAGCATGGCCGGCGCAGGTTCCACGGAGCCTTCACTGGAGGTTTCTCGGCAGGGTTTGGCAACACTGTGGGAACTGCTGAGGGATGGACACCAACAACGTTTAAGAGCTCTCGCAGTGAGAAGGCATCTTTTTCTGTAAGTGGTAACTCGTGGTTCCTAAGTGAAGTGGGGCTTGGGAAAGTCAAAGTATTTTATTGTGGAGCATAGGTAGGTACAGACGTAGGTACAGTACAGATATTATATATTTTTAAGATTTAACTATGTCCCGCCCCTTTCTTCTTCTGTATTTAAGAGCTGTGCTCTTGTCGGTGTAGCTTCTTCCATTCCGCTCTATCATTAGCAACATTTTGCACCTCCTTATACGACACGACGTCTATTTTTGCCCCTTAGGCATACAATATTAAATTTACACACACAATACTATTAAAAATAACAAAAAATAAATAAAAGCAACATACAATAATTCCAATGCATTACAATTATTTATTCCATTATCATTACATTTCAATTGTTACATTACAATTCAATACAATAGTTTTAATATTTACCTACTATGGATCAATGGACTTTTCAAACAAAACAGTCTATAATAATATAGTCCCATCATTTAAAAAATCGTTTATACTGTAATAACATTTCTCGTTGAGGAAGTGGGAAGTTTCGGTAGCAAGTAAATCTGGCCATAGTCTTTTTGTTATTATTTATGATATAAAATGTTACATTTAACTTTGAAATATGTAGAACTATATACTGTAATAACATTTCTCATTGAGGAAGTGGGAAGTTTCGGTAGCAAGTAAATCTGGCCATAGTCTTTTTGTTATTATTTATGATATAAAATGTTACATTTAACTTTGAAATAGAACTAGCTGTCCTGGTTTCACCCGCATACCCTAGGGATAGTGTTTTCGCCGGATAAAAAGTATCCCATGTGTTAATCCAGAACATATTCTACCTGTGTGCTGAAATTCATCCAAACCCGGTCAGTAGTTTTCCGTAAAAGAGTAACAAACATACATACATACAAACTTTTGCATTTATAATATAAATATGTCAGGATGAGCATTTATGTTGCCTAATAAACAATTGTTTTTTTTTTCCATAAAGTTATGTAATGAATAAACAGCATAAATTAACTAAGATAGGAAGTTATGTTCAATAATTGATATTCCCATTGCATATTGCATTAATTATCATGTCTTGCTTTGTGACAATAACTAGGCTAGATTCACCCTTCCTGATATTGTCATCTTTATCTTTCCTCTTCTTTTCCTTAGCCTTTGATTTCCTCTCCTTCCCTGCCTTCCTGCTCCAAGCTGTCTCTATATAGCTAATAGTTTACTTAAATGAAGCTTGTGGTTCATTTTTATTTAAATAACTTCTAGCAATTCAAGCATCTAAAAAATCAGTATGTAAATTAAAAGTAATAAAATTCATAGCAACACACATGGATGATTGAAACCAAGGGTGAGAGACATCCCTATGAATTGGTGGTGTGGCTGCCACAAAACGAAAGAAAGTCAATTATAATCCAAAAAATATGATAGTGCATTGAATCTAAAATGTTATAAAAGTATTATAAAGCTATGTCATTTCTCCAGAATCAAAGACCCGAGGATTTCATGGATGATGAAGACAGAGGGGAGCACGGTATTGCTCCCCGCCACATGCAGACGCAGAGTGAATTCTCCGGTCAGAAGCGAACAAGGCAGCAACGGTTTCATGATGGTCCTATACCTGGTATGTATGCAGCACATACAATAGGCTAGAGCCCTGAAAAAATCTATTTACTCTGTCATTTACATTATCAAAAAATACACGTATTTTTTATAACCCCGTGACGTCACGATGTGGTACACTCTTTATTCAAAAGTTACGTCAAATCTCATTCCCGAACGTTGACATGATTTATTTTATCATTGTAAATTTTTTATGATTTGGTAAAGCGAAATATATTTGCTACTTTTAATTTATTGTAAACCTTAGTATTTTTGCATTTTTACTCAAATCTTCAGTGTGTCTTTCCATCCTAAATAATGAAGCACCTTGAAGACCTTACAAGGGAGGGAATGTTTCCAATTTCTAAATATTTAGAATTTCAATAGAGAAGTCAAGATATCCATGAATCTTAAAGAAATCCTAACTTCCTAACTAATATTATAAATGCGAAAGTGAGTTTGTTTGTTACGCCTTCACGCCTCAAATAGTCAACGGATCATCATGAAATTTGGCATGCCGATAGCCTATGGTATGAAGAAGGACATAGACTTTTTATCCCGGGAACGCGGGTGAAACCGCAGGGGACAGCTAGTAGATTAATAAAGAAGCATGTCAGGCCGGTACCTAGATGGGTGACCACACTGACCACCTAAGGGTATTTCAACTTAAGCTAGTTGGAGGCCTCCTAGGCAGCTTGAAAACTCCAACAGTAGTTTGACCACTAGCCTACCTCCACCGATATGCAGTGGTTATACGTGGTATCTGCCCATTCTCTTTCACCCTCATTTGTGCAAGGAGGCCTGTGACAGACATTATAGGCTGATAATGATATTAATAAAACAAATAATAAAAATTAATACAATGCATATTTCCAATATCTAGGGTTGCCATCTCTAAAATCTGGAAGAAGAATCAAGAAGTGTGAAAGCCCCGGATTTTGGTAATTGGAACCCGGACATTTTAACAGTGCTTTTTTAAAGTTCTCAGTAAAATAAAAAATACGTTTTTATTGTTGTGACTTGAAAACTTTTAAACCCGGACAAAAAATGAATTCCCGCCAAGACGCTCTCAGGACAAATTCGGGGAAACCCGGACGGATGGCAACCCTACCAATATCCTACATGTCTTATGTGTGCTTCGATAGCTTAAAAAGTTTAAATTCTTGAAAAAAAGTATGGCTAGAAATCCTAAGGAAAACTCACCGGTTTTATCCAGGAACCCAGCGTGTCCCGGGACGGGAATTTTTCACAATTAATCACTTCTAGCGTGGAATAGCACAGTTTTTGAAGTTGATTTGTTAGTTTTAACAGTTTTTTATAATTATTTAATACGGAGCTCGTACGCGTGATATCTCAGTTTTGGCGACAGTAACGCCACACGTTGATGCGGCGGTGCGCGTAAACTTCCATTTTAGCGGGCTCCCGGTGATGAGGCAGGAGTTTTCAATTTCTAGCCATAGAAAACCCAACATCTTATGTGTATAGGTGAGCCAGTACTAGAACAGCTAGTCCGTGCGGTTCACGAGACTGCGGCAGTTCGGATGCTTCAAGCGATGGGGTGGCGTGAGGGGCAGGGCGCCGGGGACCGACTCTCGAAGAAACACAAGAAACGAGCTCAGGAACAACATAGAGTATACGGGTGTTATATGCCGCCGGATATGAGGCAGGTGGGTAAAAACGAGACCAAGTCTCAAGAATAGATCGTGTCGATCCTAAAAATTATAAATGTGAAATTGAGTTTGTTTGTTTGTTACGTCTTCACGCCTCAACTACTCATCGGATCATCATGAAATTTGGCATGCAGATAGCCTATGGTATGGAGAAGGACATAGGCTACTTTATATCCCGGTAATGCGGGTGAAACCGCGGAAAATAAACCTAATATAGTTGGTGCAAGTTCCAAATTCAAGTTTCAATCTCATTCAGTTTTAATCTCAACTCAAAACTTGACTTGAAAATTGATTGACGTTCTAGAATACGGATATAAAAGACCAACTATACCTTTTTAGGGTTCCGTACCCAAAGGGTGCCAAATGGGACCCTATTCATAAGACTCCGCTGTCCGTCTGTCTGTTCTGTCTGTCTGTTAGTGGGCTGTAGCTCTGAACCGTAATAGGTAGACACACATTATTTCCATAAATAACATTATAACACATTTCTTACAGGATCTCGAACCACAAGACGGCAGTTCAGATTCGGATTCCAACTCGGAATTCGATTACGAAACCCTATTCGCGCCAGACGACTATGAGCCTTATATCCTGAACCGTAAGAACGATCGTTTCGGTCTCGGCTACTCGGGCCTCAGTCGACACTCGGTGCTTGGCAATTTGATGGGCGAGTATGGGAGTGAAGCGGGGACATCGAGGAGTCATCTAGTTATGAAGGACAAGGGGAAAAAAGTGAGTTTATATAAACCGTAAAATGTAGAGGATTTTCTCTTGATATTGTTTAGGTGGAGTCATAGAGATCTGTGGGTGGAGTCAATGATGGTCTTTAAGAATTTCCTTTGTTCATGTTTGGATCTAAATTATCTTTTTTTTATACTATTAACCTACCATAAGCCCCGTTTCATAGTATGTGGTTACTGCAACACCATGGGTATCATCAACCGTTGCCAACCCTGACATTAAATATGTTAAAAAATAACTTAAATTTTTCCAAATATTTCTGGGCAACTTTTCAAATTTTTCTTTCAGTCACAACCTTCATTCGTCATTTACATTATCAAAGAATATTAGACACGTATTTTTTCTTTTGTTAACCAAATAAAAAATTACGAAGTGACAGTATTACCCAACTGATATGGCTTACCGATGTACCTGCGCAAAAGATACATTTGCAAAGCGCGGGTAACGCTATTGGTCGGCAGCTGCTGCCATGTTAGCGCGCGCCATGCGGAGGGGCGTGACTTGCGAGTGAGACGGAACTAACAGCCGCAGTGTATTATTAACCTTATAGTAGTGATCTAAGGTTGATTGTAAGTTTTAAGCATTATTTCGTTAATCTTCGGGGCCATAATTTCTTTTCTGTGCGAACGAAGATTTACGACGCGCCATATCAGTTGGGTAATACTGTAGTATATTTTGAAGTTCCGCGTTTCGTCACGCCTTTGTACACTTAGCACAAACAAGTGACGTCCAAGCCCCCACTCCCGAACATTGATAGCTCTAGTAGCCTGATAATAAAAGTATTATTTTTTCTACTCAGACCACATGCCTATTGCGGACACAATAAAAAACGGCCAATTCGGTCGTTCTCAAGTGATGAACTTTCATTATTTCAGGTGTCAATACGCGGTCAAGCGTTCGGTGTGGGCGCGTTCGAGGCGGACGATGAAGATATCTACGCAACCGAGGACATGTCGCACTATGACTTTGCGATAGGTGGCGCTACTGTTGATAAACACAAGAAACCGGTTAAGGATAGGGAACGGAATGTGAGTTTCATGTTTTTTTTCGAGTGGTTCTAGGCGGATTCATCCTAAAAAAAATGATGGTATACTATCAAAAACGTTGCGAAAAAAATTTAAACTGTTTTACAAAACTTTAACTGACTTCAAAGTACACTAAGAAGTAATCATATAATAGTAGTGAGAGAGGTAGAGCATAGCGTAATATTCGCTCAAAGAGCAGCTCGACTGGGGAAGTACCTCCACCTTACAGAATACCGCAGCCAAATAACTTTATGTTCTGTAAAGTTGTGTTCCTGCGCGTGAGTAAGGTCGCCAGAGCTCATATGGGAGGGGGGAAAGGTCGGTAACGCGTGAGCGATGCTTCGTGTGTTGCAAGCGTCCATATGGCTACGGTAACCGCTTACCATCAGGCGGGCCGTATGCTTGTTTACCGACTTAGTTGTATAAAAAAAAAAAAAACAAATCCTGATATGATAACAATGGGACTAAACGGGAAGTGTACCCTTCCAAACAAAAAATGAATTTTCTAAATCGGTTAATAAATGACTGAGTTATGAGGTAACACACATTAAAAAAAACAACAGAATTGAGAACCTCCTCCTTTTCTTGAAGTCGGTTAAAGAGATGTGATCAGTAAAGTTTTTATAGTTGAATGAATGCACAGTATTCGGAAAATACAATTGAATTTTTGTGCATATTCTCGTAAACGCCGAATGGATAAAATGAGTAAGTTTAATACCTCAGATGGCAAAATTGAATGAAATTTTGTGCTCAAGCTAAATTCAATAGGCGGGGGATAATAATATAATATTTTTTTTTTCAAAATGAATACTATAATTTTTTCCAGGTGTTGCAAGGGTTCGTAAAATCCAGCAAACCTCTGCCATCAGTACCCACGTATCCGGCACCGGCTCTGCCTCGAGACTACGTGCCGCTCGCTGCAGGCGCGAGACGGACGAGGTTCGAACCCACTACCCACGCGCCCAGGGATCAGGGTATGTTATAGTTACGGAAGAACTCAGTACTTTTCTATACAACCAAGTCGGCAAACAAGCATACGCCTGGTGGTAAGTGGTTACCGTACCCTTATGGATGCTTGCAACGGCGCATCACTGTCTTTTTACCGACCCTTCCCTCCTCAATGAGCTCTGGCGACCTTACTCACGCGCAGGAACAGGACATAAAGTTATTTGGCTGCGGTGTTCTGTAAAGTGAAGGTACTTCCCCAGTCTGCCTGCTCTTTGAGCGAATAAAGGCAATGCTCTACCTCTCTTAAAAATGTCTTATTTATATGTTAATGTTATATTTTCAACATACCGTAGTTAGGCATTGGAAAATAGAAAATTATCATAAGCGTGACGTCATATGCCTGTAACAATTTTTTCAACACACTCGGTTGTTAAATTTTACATTTATTGCAAAATACAAGTTTTTTTCCTCGGAAGTGTGTTGAAAAACGTCGTATGACACGCGTGTGCATTGATTATTACAATCTCGGCTCACTTATCTCATTCGCCTGCGGCTCACGCGCTTAATACCGCCTCGAGTGTTAATAACCAACTTTGTGCACATGTATCATAATGTACTATTATGGGGAGTTGTCAAAGCTGTCTGACTTTGACTCTCATTTCTGACTTTTGATCCGAAAAACAAAGTCGGTTGACATTATAATAAAAACCGCCACACAAAGGATTCCGCAAAGACGTTTCTTGTTTGGGTCTTCCCTTTAATTTTGTTATAGCGGTAACGGAAATACACATTCTATGAAAATTTCAACTGTCTATTTTATCATGAGATACAGTCAACTCACAGATAGACGGACGGACGGACGGACAGCCGAGACTTAGTAATAGGGTCTATTCTCAAACTGTGGACTGTATCATATCATATTTATTTTCAGGTCTCGGTCGACACGAGTTAACAGCGGAAGCAAGAGGCGCGTTACTAGGTGAAATACCGGTACCAAAACAAGCTGAAATACAAAACAAACAAACAGATAAACAAAACAAAACAGACGACCCAGTAGTCAAAGCTCTAGGCCGAAATATAAACTTTACTAGCACAGTATCAACTGAACTAGATTACATACCCATAACAGATTCTGGCAAAGAATTAATAAAGGTTTTTAAACCATTTGTAAGTGATCCGAAGAAACAAGCGCGGTATGAGAATTATGTGAAAGATAAGGGTAGTAACGTGTGGGAAAGAGAAGGGGATAATGATGGCGATAGATTGAACGAGTGGGAGAGGAATAGAGAGATGGCGGAGTTTGAGCAAGCTGCCAAGTTGTATAGGCCTCTGAGTGGTGTTATGGAGGAACGGTAAGTTGGATTTATACATGGTTACTTTACGTAGCCAAATTTTTAGGGGTTATTGTACTCATTATGAACCATTATAATATAAAAAATAAGGCCATCGAGGAAAAAATTTGGACCTTTGGAGCGGTTTTGCACTACTACCAATCCGAATCCTTGAAAATACAAATCAAGAAAACTCGGACCAAATTCGGATATTGCTTTTCACACTACCTCCAATCCAAATCTGTCATTCAGACGTCATTTTATTTAAAACCACTACAGAGCGTTGACGTCGTTGATTATGAGTCCTTTTAATAGGCGTCAACTTCTGGCAATACATTTCCAATATAAGCTGACCTCTCATTGTACGGAAATCCTATACAATCAGCTTATACTGGAAATGTATAGCTTGATGTGTTGCCGTGTGTACGTACTCGGTTCGGACGCAGTGCGCAACTGTTCATACAAATACCTACTATTGCTACTTCGGTCCGTCAATAATCCGACATGGAGATTCACGGATGACGGAAATCGGATCCAGTGTGTAAACTACCATACAAATAATTCTAAAACTACTCCGGACCGTATTTTCATGATTTCCGATTCGGATCGTAACTGCGGAACCGCTCTTAGAGTAGTTATACAGAGCAATCCAATTCTACAACTAGTCAGTGATTTTGTACTGATTTATAACAGTACCGTCAAATCACTGCATCTAAAATGTTTAGTGCGTCCTTGACTTAACCAATCAGAGCTTTGTGTTCTTGACTTAGCTTGGGCCGACATACGAACTGGTGGGAACATCATTAGCTTTGACCTTCATAAGTGGGCATTTATGAAGGTCAAAAGTCAAAGTCAAGGCCATTTATTAAATTTAGGCCCTAGTAGCCCTACTAGGGCCTAAAGGAGATTGAGCAGATTTGGGCCCACTATTGTGTCATCGAGTGTCTTAATCAAATATGATTCGAAAATCAAGTCTTATTTTATTATGTTCACTCACAAAATATTGATATTTTTCTAACCCGAGGATTAAAACAGAATTAATAATATATTCGCTTGAATTCCTTTACACTTCCGCACCACAGATATCTGAAACCGTACGCAATACGGATCACAGTTCTATTAATATCGAATGTTGCCAGGTGTTAAATTAGGTTTATCGTAGTTAAAAACGAGCTACATATATAGTCTTTTTCTGTAGAATAACGCTAGTAATGATGAAACAAGATTACGAGAGTGATATTAGATATATTCGTCGGTTAATGCAGCAGAAATGCGAAATACCTACACATTTTATTTTTATTGACATTAAATAATAATTGTGTTTGATGACAATGATTATATTCCCAACAGTATGTTATGATTAAAATAATAGTAACAAGTAACATAAAATAATTTCTTAAAAGTATTAATTTATTTTATGAAAAATAAAATCTTCTTAGTTTTAAGTTTGGCAACCAAATCCTTTTTACGGGGACTTATTTTTGCCAGTGTCGAGTTATATTATAAATAGGTAAGTTTGGCAACTAAATCTTTTTTATGAGGACTTATTTTTGCCAGTGTCGAGTTATATTATAAATAGGTAAGTTTGACGACCAAATCTTTTTATGAGGACTTATTTTTGCCAGTGTCGAATTATATTTTTAATAGGTAAGTTTGGCAACGAAATCTTATTTATGAGGAATTATTTTTGCTAGTGTGAGGTTATATTCTAGTTCTAGTTACAAAATAAAACATTTTCATATAGTCCGCAGTATCAGTCACCGTCTATAACAGACATATTTTAGTAAAATAGTTGTCATTGTACTAATACTTCTCACGGACCTTTTGAGACAACTTGAAAACTCACAATATGCATAATTCGTTTCACTTCACTAGTACACATAGATTTATCTATATTGGATAAAACTCCACTGATAATATGCAATAAACCTCAAAATACAGGAATTTATGGAAATAAAACTAAAACGCTACGTGACTTTGCAAGTTCCCGCCAAAAAGTCTAGCATACCTATGTTTAATCTTTCGCAAAACATTAAAATGAACACAAATGGATTTTTTTAGTGGCATTACTGACTTACTACTTCTAAACCATTGAAATACTAAAACAAAGTATGTAAATAACCATTTTTTTGCATTTAATAACCTTAAATTCTGCATCAGAAAAAAGAAAAATACTCGTAAACCCGGGTCAGAAAATTAAAACTGTTTACTGATTATGAAAATATAGTATTTTATCTACAAAATAAAAAATAAATCATTGTGACACAAAAAAAATCGAAGTGGGCCCAACTCCCCTTAGAAAACGGTCATTCTCCTTTAATAAATGGCCTTGACTTTGACTTAGCTAATCAGAGCGCATTGTCAGTGGTGGTTTTTTTATACCACTAATGCCTATGGACGCTTGCAACATCTGGGGTATCAATCGCGCGTTGCCGACCCTGCAGAAATTTCTTCACACCCTTTTTGAAGAACCCTATGCTGTACTCCAATTGGTTTCCTGAATTGGCAGAATAAATTTCAAACAGACTTAACTTTGGGTTAAATGAACGATGGCATTACATTTCTTAAAAATAATATTCTACTTTTTATCAGGTTCACCCACGCATCCCAACCTGACGAAGCCATTAACCCATTAACGGCGGTGGCTAAAAGCACAACTAACTACGGATTAGCGTCCGCCGAGCAGATTGCAGCCGCTGAGAAGGGTGTATATGGAGTCATGACGAGGCGAGAGGCCTCTTGGAGGCCTGAGGCCCTCGTCTGCAAGAGGTTCAATGTACCAGAGGTTGGGGGACCTAGGTATGTACCATTTCTGAATTCCTCATAGTTTCAGGAATCAATCTGTATGCAGATGTGTAGTACTCCAAAAAAAATATACAATTTTTATTATAAACTGACTAGACTGGTGACAGCCAAGCGATACGAACACCATGATTATGGTTCGGTGGTATTGGGATTCAATAGGCGTAGGGGTGCAGGCAACGAAACAAAGTTATACTATCGCTTCGGAAAAGTCCAAGGAAGTATGAGGAGAAGAAACGACTCAATAAACTTCTCATGGCCCTGATAGGTTTATTGTTTTAATTTCACAATTAAATTATCTCTTCACTTAAACATTTCGAGAGCTTGCGTGCGATAGATTGCCCCTTCTAAATGCGATACGCACATTTTTATTACCTTTTCTATTGACGTTATCATCAGTGTTGCCACTTCACTCCATCCTGGTCCAACCATGTCGGACCAACTATCCAATTTAACTTCCCGATATATTATATTTAATAACTAATATAACGATTACAAATAAACTAACCTTTTTAAATTGATAATTATCAATTTAATTACAAGTTTACAGACAGTTTCAAATTAATTACTAAACTGATAAAATTATAAATCATCTCATTCATTTATCTTTTGTTCACAGAATGGAACAGAAGAAAGAAGACAGACCGAAAGTATCATATTCAATATTCTCATACTTGGAATCATCAGTTCACGATAAGGACAGCTTCGCTAAAGAACAGAGCAAATTCAGCGGATCCAAGTCATTAGACAGAGACACATTGTCTAAACTTGAACAAAATAATGATATTAATTCTAAGAAAACTGTAATAGATCATAAAGAAACAAGTATAAATACAAATGAGGTACAATATACAGGTTTTAATAAAAGAATGACAGTAGCAGAAATGTTTCTAAAGGAATCCGAAAAAGATATAAGCACTAAAGAGACAGTAGAAGAAGTAACAGAAACTATAAATAAATTTGATAAAATGGATTTGTATAAAGCTATATTTTTGGATGACAGCGAAGAGGAAGCCGAAGATACAGATAAGAATAGAAATAATGATGCTAATGAATTTATAGATAGACCTAGGAATGTAGAAAGAAATACTTCTCCACCGCGCGGTATTTTTGCTAATATAGATTTTGATGAACTTAATTCATGGAGGCGAAATGTCAATGATAAAAAAGAAGAAAACTCAACCTCAAACACAAAGGAAGAAGGAGAAAAAACTAAAGTAGACAAAGAAAGCGACACAGAAGCTGTTTACGGTCCTAAAATACCCGAAAATCTTAAGAAAAGACTTGAAAGTGAAGAAACGAGTAATACAATACAAAATAACAATGCTAAGTTAAATGAAATCCAAGAAATAGGTTCGTCGAGTTCCGACTCTTGGGTAGATGCTAAAGAGGTGAAATCAAAAAAACAAAAAAAGAAAAAGAGTAAAAAGCATAAGTCGAAACATAAGAAATCTAAGCATAAGAAAAAGGATAGGTAGTGTTATTTATTGCAATAAAGGTTTTTGTTTTATGTAATTAGTTTTATTATTTCCTTTAAACCCACAGAAAATTAAATAGGCATTTTAGTTAGGTATTGCAATTCAATAGTTGCAATGGTTGTTTTAAGGCGATGATAGCTCAGTGGTAGTGACGTCGGATACCGAGACGAAGGTCCCGGGTTCGAATCCTACAATGAGTGTGCTTTCTGTGAAGGAAAACATCGTGAGGAAACTAAAGCACGGTGGTAGGGTACATTGTAATACCCACCTGGCTGGCTACAAACCTCAAGTTGAAAATCTGTCGCCGAGCACCTATCATCGGTGTGTTCCGACAGCTGCACTTGAGAGCCAGTTCCTTCTAGGCTTTGTGTGCTTACCGCCTTCGGCCACATCATCACTTACCATGGTGAGATTGTGGTCAAACACAGGCCTATACACGTTTAAAAAAAACTAGATATGATGTCAAGTGGACGGTTTTTAAATAAATCGATTAGAATAGCCTTTGTGATTTGTATCTAAAATCCGAAAAGGAAAACATGCATTCGTTTACAACATGTTATTGAAGGTAAACATACTTGTATGTGAGGCGCGTACATTACTCAACCTCCCCACCCATAATAATCTCCAAAACAAAAATACGCAATTGAATTCAGTAGGTATCATTCGAGGTTCAAAGTCCTATGACGCTACATTGTGTTTATGAAAAAATACGTGAAATCTATTTCCATGTAAATAAACATCTTATTACGCAACACATTATGTGAGTGGGCGCAGGCGTCAAGGTTAAATGAATGGCGGGAAATCGGACGAAAGCTACGCCCTAATAGCAAAACATCGTATCTACGACGTGTACCAATAAGCTCGATAAATATTAATTATTCCAATTCTAGAATGTTATTTTAGACCTAGAGACGGGCAGTCTGCAGGGATCTCAGGGACGTAAATACCATGAAGCAAACAAATAAAATATCCCTTTAGCGTGCATTCGGAATAAATACAGTACATTTCTTCTTTTATATTAACTGCTATAAAGCATGAACTTTCACAGTACGTAATGAAATGTTAAGAAAATTTTGTGGAAAAATACATTCTCAGAACGCAGCACTGCACAATCACACAATAACAAGTTCAACAGAAGGAGACAAAGCTATAAAATTCCCTTAAGGAAAACAGAGATAGAATGTAAACTGTTGATGGAAGAGAGATGCAAAATTGAAATTTTACAAAGAGTGAAGGAGTTGTATGTATATAAAGCAGTGACTGCAATACTCATTTTGTGTCATGGTTGGTACGCATGCGTCACACAATTATGTCAGAGACGAATTCAAAAAATAAAAAATATAGATAAAAGCAACCAACGGATAAAGTCACAGATACTTTTTTTGTTTGTTCTGGTACCATTTTATCATAATGATAAAGTAGCAGCAGCATTGAAGATGGAAAAATACTTATTACATCAAAGTAGATCGTTATTTATTATGGACAAATAATGTAAACGTACAATGTAATTTTTTTATAGTCTAATAATAATAATCTATTCCAATGTTCATATTATGAATACTTATTGAAAACTTGCGATTATTTACGAACAATGAGCAACCAGGGTCGTGCCCCGAGAAAAGACAACAACTTCTAGTTCGGCCCTGGCAAAATACAATCAGCTGTTTGTAATGACAGTTCCTCTGACAAATACAAAATGGTTGAAAACTAAAGTTGGCAAACAAAGAAAAGGCAGCGTAATAGCGAATTTTAGCATTTAAAAACAGTTTTTTAAGTGAAAGTTAGTTAGTTTAGTTTGTATTAAGTGTGTAGTGCACGATGTTGGATTTAGAAATCGTTCCAGAACGCTCCCTAGGCTGTGATGCCTGGGAATTCGTTTTAGGTGAGCATCCTATGTTTATTTCTTACGTCAAGAATTTGCGCTTTATTTCAACGGGATGTGTCTTACGCAATATTATTTAAATGGTTGTTTTGAGGAGATTCTTTAGTTCAGTTCCTCTATTTAGGGATGATATCCCCGTGTCGTTAGCCAACATTGATTTTTTTCTGGCGAAGTGTCACTGGCCGCCTTTGTTTCGTCTACTTGCTGTGTTTATTTTTTTTACGACTAGTCTTGACCGTGAAATTACAATAGATTGCGATGTTTTCAATGTTTAGAGTTTCTTTAAGTTGTTTACGATTTTTGATGTATAACCTTCTCCCCTTTATCCCCAAAGTGGAGGGCAGAAATTTTAGCACTGAGTACAAGACTTACAGTATATATTATTTAATTTATCATTAAGAATTCATGCTCTTGCATTATTATGGGTTATTTATATTTCATTGGACTTCATGTATCAAATTCTAGTCATTTAAAAACAATTTATTAATCTTACCACCACTTGGTGGTGATATTGTGGTACAAGACTAGGTATATTTATTTTGCCCAACACAGAATTATTCGGATGAACCAGAAATTTAATTTACTTTTGTAAGTAATCTAAATAAATGTTACCTGACAGGAAAATTTATTGTCATGCATTTTATAAGAAAGCTATATTTAATTGTGGTTTGCATATGCATACAGTTGTTTTTTTTCTTTGTTAATCATAATAGGTGGCTCACATTGACTCACAATCCCTACATTTATATAAAATATATCTCTTTGTCTGTGTTGCCTTATAAATCATCACACGGGTTTTGAGATGGTTTCTGTTCATTAATTTTCACATAAATAGTTGACTGAACATGGAATTGTTTAGTCAACTATTTTAGGACAGGTTTAGGTTAGGTCCATTTAAGTCTCACAAGTCGGAGCAGTGGTGAATTTACCAGCAGGCTGAGTAGGCTTGAGCCTAGGCAGATTTAAGGGGCAGCAAATTCGGTGATTGTTTTTTTCTGATATCTTGCAGTAAGAAGCATACATTACCCACCTTATTAGTTGTACATGATTAAGCTTTGATTAGCTATTTCTGAGCTGAGATTTACCTTTGTTGTATTGTAAACAAATTCTAGTAACTGACAATTATAGAGATCACAAGAAGAAGAAGGAAGAATTTAACAACCTATGCTTGGGAAATGTGTAAATCCACCACTGAGTCATTAAATGTTCCATGCAGACAGAGCCATTGTGAAAAGTTATTTTTGAAATAATATGTTACAGCACTTTGCACAAAAAGATTTTTTGAAAGTCAAACTATTTATTTAATTTTCAGTATAAAACATATGGAACTGTATCAAAAGGTCTTACAAAGACAAACTATTTATTATTTGTATATAAGTAGGTAATTAGTTTTAAAAGCATCATGCATAATTCCGAACTGGTGGTAAATTCAACTGTATGTACCAATGTAACGTTCATAAGTGCCTTACTAGGGCCTAAACTGAATAAATGACTTTTTGATTTTGATTTTTTTGATCAGATTATCTTGTTCTGGCCTCTGATTTGTCGTCAAAAAGAGCCATTCAAAATAAGAATGTAATCCCAATTCATACAAAGCACTATAAACCTAGTTGTTGTGCCAACTTCAAACTATTTAATTATGCATAAAATTAACAACAACATACCTACACAAAAAATACGGTAGGGACTTCGGTGCTTCAGATTGGCCTCTCTGCCAATTTGAAGCATTTCAATGATCCACAAAATTATTTGTAATAAAACTCAAGTTAACTGATGTATTAAAATTGTTTATCTGTGTGTGCCTTATCAGCCAGTGACTGCTTTGTTTGTTTTTATATGTTGCATCATGCTCGTTATATTGCTACAAAAATGTGACTGATTATGTGCTAATGCTAGTTTCCAAATTTATCATGCTATAGGTAATTTCAATCCACCATTAATAGAATTAAGACCTTACTGAAGTTGGTAGGACTACCTTTTTTTACAAACTGCATATTTTATTTTATTGTAAATTACATACAGGCCATTATTCGCGGTTCAAACAGCGTTCCCAGGCTTAAAGTTTACTATGTTTTTCTCCTGATCCAAGCGATGCCTCTGTCAAAATTCATCAAATATAAAAACCACTCACCACTCCATTTAGGGTTAAATTTTAACAAAAAAACAAAGAAAATTATCTACTATAATTATATAATTTTAACACCATTTGTATTCCGGTTCCATTACAATAAAAAGTTTATCTGTGACCCGCATTTCGGAAAAATATAAACAAGTTTTCAACTAGCACAGGTTTTTCGATATCATCAGTATTCCTTCACAAACAAACTTAGTCGTGCGGTCCTGATTTTTACAATAGTTATGGTCCAAACCAATAAATATACATTCAAGGAAGGTCAGACCTTCGGTGCGCGAGTCAAACTCAGACTACTTGGCCGGATTTTATTTTTTTATTGGGTGAGTTCGCTTTTATATTATAGAAGATATTATCACCCAGAGCACAGAATAAATAATAGTACATAGAACGCGTAAAATAATAAGTCATGAATTTTATTATTTTTCTTGATTCTGTTATATTAATTTACTAGCTGTTCCCCGCGGTTTCAACCACGTTCCCGAGATAAAAAGTCTATAATACTCAGGGATAATATACCTTTCTATTAGTGAAAGAATTTTTCGAATTTGGCAGATAGTTCCAGAGATTAGCCCGTTTAAACAAACAAACAAAAAAACTCTTCCGCTTTAGTAAGTATAGATTCTAATGTTTTCTTAGATGATTTACTAACTATAATTATCACACTGATTATACTAATATTATAAATGTGAATATAACACTGTTTGTCTGTCTGTTACTCTTTCAGACCTAAACCGCCGGGCACAGTATGTCAAACAATGCATCAATTAAAGCTACATCAGTTTTTACATGCCCCGTATGGTAATATGCGATGGTTGTTTTTTTATATCTATTGTACTGCGCCATTTAAATGTACGTGCATCTGTCAAGCATTTGCGTCATTTATAATAGTTTGAATTTTTTACATACTATTTGATTTATTAGTATTTTTGCTGCCTGGTACAGTAGTACCCAACTAATATGGCTTACCGATGTACCTGCGCAGAAGATACCTACATTTTCAAAGCGCGGGAAACGCTATTGGTCGGCAGCAGCCGCCATATTAGCGCGCGCCGTGCGGAGGGGCGTGACTTGCGAGTGAGACGGAACTAACAGCTGCACTGTATTATACCTTATAGTAGTGAGCTAAGGTTGATTGTAAGTTTTAAGCATTCTTTCGTTAGTCTTCAGTGCCATACTTTCTTTTCTGTGCGAACGAAGATTTACGACGCGCCATATTAGTTGGGTAATACTGTAACTAAATATTGACGACCAATAGGAATGCAGGCGCGAACGGAAGGAAAGGTAAAGTATATGAGTATAATAAACTAGATGTCTCCTGCGGTTTCTGTAGGCTTGCCAGATTAAAAAAATGAAACAATATTTTAATTGGGGCCAGATATTTCTTTACGGAACCCTTCATGTGCGAGTCCGGCTCTCACTCGGCCGGTTTTTTATTGATAGACTAAACTCATGTAATGTTATATTTTCACTGCACTAGTTACGTAATGACGCAAAGGCGATGTAGGTATTAAAATATAACAAACTATAAAAAAGTATCGTAATGTTTCTAATCTAATTGCAAAATTGTAATCGCGACAAACAAAATACTTTATTACGACCGACCGTTCGATGATGTGACGTCAACGGGTTGCGAACACGCAGTTATGTCGTGTTGGTGACGTCACACACACTCGTGCGTATAACACCTAGCCACGCACGCGCAGTTCAACGGACGTACGACACATGCTGTCTGCCAAGTGCCAATAAAAAACTATTGTATGTTTGTAGGTAAAGTACTCAGGCTAGAAATAGGAGCTTTCACCCTTTGGTTACATCAGCCGTGGGGAATCTATTGGGGATCTTATTTTAGCTGTCCTCGCGTTGCCGAGGGATCTAATGATGAAATCCAGGGATGAAAAGTATATTATGTTTTATTCCACAATTCGATCTATCTGCGGGCCGAATTTCATCCTTTATGCGTGATTGAGTCACGCTACAGAGATTCAGTTATGCAAAGAAGTCTTAAGCATACTCATGCATAAATAACATACCTAAGTACAGACTACAGACACCAGTCTCTCACAATTTGCATCTATTGTCATACTAAAATGCTCGTTATTGTTTTGTTAATACATAAATTGTGAAGGGAGAATGAATAAATGATTATGGTTAACCCGTTGGTTCTCGCGAGGGACGAAAACACTACCAACAGCCCAACATAAATTAATTCCCGGACACAACGCTTCGCTTCATCGTTTCTTATACGAACAGCAAAGGAGTGGAACTCTCTTCCGGTTTCTGTGTTTCCCGACACCTATAACCTGGATGTATTCAAGGCCAGAGTGAATAGCCTTTTTCTGGGTAAGCGTGCTACATCCTCGGCCTCGTCATAACTCCTCATGAGGTCAGTCGAAGGTCAAAAGCAAGCCCATTAAACATAAAAAAAAAACTTTTGAATTTAGTTCCCAATTTTTGAAATTCTTTAATTTTCCTACCTACTCTGAAGGATAGTTCAGTGGCTAACATTTAATTCCTCATAATTCAGCTCGACTTAAAACCTCAGAGCCACAGTGCAGAGCGGACTACAAAATATGAGCTGAGACGGCGACTTGTTTATCTAGATTCTCGCTTATCTTTAAAGGCTTTGTAACTTAATGTCATTTCTATGTATACTAATCTTCTTCTAAGATATATTGTTAAAGAATATGTCCACTAATTGTTCTTAGTTGTGCACCTATGAGAGACTGTTCATGTGTGGGACTGACACGACTTTCAGATTTTAACTCTATGCCTTTTCTAAATAACAAATAAATAAATAACCTCATTCCTCACACACGGTCATCTGATCCCAAACTAAGCAGAGCTTGTACATTGGAAACCAGATAACTGATATACATCATATACAACTTTTTGTTTGTACATACTTAATATACATAACTAGCAGACCCCCGCGGTTTCACCCGCGTACGGTTTCATCATATCATTTTTCAAAAATAAAAGTAGCTAAGTTACTCCTTATAACATCAGCTATGAACCGGAAGAGACAGACAAAAATGTTAAACTCAATCAGATTTTATTCAAAAAAAGTTGAACTCACATAAAAGCTTGGTGCAATGCAAAACTCTTAAAAACTGGAATAGAAGAACATTTAAATCAAAAGCACTAAGGAGTATTGCTATCGACTTCGATGCAAATCACCCCGAAAAATCAAACACGGATATTTTTACTATTAAGGCGGCTCTCTGTGGCCGGCGCAACTTCAACGCAAGCATAGTCTAAAAGCTTGTTGTTTCATCCAACGTAATGTTTGACTGCGAAAAAAGAGAGACAGCATCAGAGCCGTCGGTTATCAGTCGGTAAATTCCGCTGATCACTCGCGGCCTCTTCGCTAGGTCGTCATTAATGATTTCGCATATCATAAAACTTGACCAGGCGTGTACTTCTTGTGAAAAAATCTTACAAGTTTGTGAAAAAAAAGTTAGTTATTTTGAATCTCCAATACATTTGCAAGCCTGGTATCTAAATGATTTCTTTACTTTTAAAATTTATAGGTGCATTAGATATGGCCAAAGTTCAGGTAAAATTTGAGCAAAAACGCTGTTTTTCGGATGCTTTTACTGAATTTGTTTCACACATTTTTTTAATTTCGCCTAGATACACGGCTAGATATAGTGCACAAGATACTAATTTGTTCAAAACATCTAACGAAAAACGTTTAACAACGCCATAATGAGTACAGAGGTTTTGTATGAAAACTATGGCGACTTGAGTGCTCTTAAAACTAAAAACCAATATTATACACTGACAAATAAAACTCAAAGAATCTTATATATTATTATAACAACAAATGAAAAAGAAATTAAATTAACTACAATCAAACTATTCTAATTAAATAGTGAAAATGAACTTTCAAACAAATTATACAGCAATCGCAAATATTCGCTAAGTAGGTAATCTAAGAGATTTCCAAGGAAAATCAAAAGGCATAAGGTAAGTTTTTCATTCAAATATGCAAGAACAAAAAAGAATTTTAGTTTCGAATTGTACTCCGATATATTCTTTTATATTTGACATTCCAATTTTAAAATGTATTGCATTGCACCAAGTTTTTTGAATAAAATCGGCTCAGATAAGGCAGATAGAGCGCGCGAAACACGGGAGTGAGGCCAAAAAAACCACAAAGTTTATTTAAACGAAAGTGTTTTTCGTTAAATAAAGTTTTTTAAAGAAAGCAAATACAAATTCAAAAGCGAATACCAGGCCCCTATTTCACCAAGCTGATAGGTAACAATTTACAGGTGATATGTGACAATTTACAGGTGACAGGTTCTAGGCGACAATTCTACAAATTCGCATTAGATTACAAAGGAAATGCGAAAAGTTGTAAAAAAAAATCGTTTCATAAACATTTATTGTTTGATATAATTTTTAGATTTATCTACAATTTTAGTTTTACAATGATAGGCATGACAGGCAACTTTTTATTTTATGAAACAATGTTATTTTTTACAACTTTACATATTTGTAGATTTGTCGAAAATAATTGACATGGGGCAAGATCTGTGTCGGCTTCCTCTACTACAATAATTGTCGTGTTTTTGTTGTGATCATTTCAAATTGGCTCTTTGCAAAAGCAGTAAATAGGTAGGTAGTGGTGGCGATAATAGTTTCAATTTGTTCTCAAACTGTAAAGAACGAACATTTAAAGAAAATCAGATTACCTAGCGAATCTTTTTTATTAAATTATCTTTTTGTTTATCCATGATAAATATGATAATTATTATATTTAATTTGAAACGCTTGTAGTAAATGCCATGTAATTATTTATGTATTTATAAATAAATATGTTAGAGAAAAGCCCGTTAAAAATAAAATAAAAACAACAAAACAACTATGTAGCAGCAAAAAATATGTAAGTATGTGTGAAATTGGTGATCTTATGGCCGATTTCTATAAGTTATGGACCGTTATCGGTTAAAATTAAGACTCTTATATCTTTACTAATAATGAAGCAAAAATCTCAAAGCTTTGCATAGCAGACCGTCCCATATGGAAGTAGCTATCACAGGTAAAATTAGCTTACGAAATGATCTATATGCCCAGTTTGGCAATAAAAAACCTACCATTGGTAAGCAAAACGATTCGTTTTTGTTCATAGAAACCGGGCATTAGTTGGCCCTACGAACGGCGAGACGTGAGAATTGTAATTTTTCAATACATAACGCCTGTCATCAGCCAACATACCGTCGGATTTTGTTGACATATGGTAGAAGTTTATGAAACAATAATTATCGTGACATATCGGCAATTGCCATATTTTCATGACAATTGTCGCACCTGTCCGTCTGGTGAAATAGGGGCCAGGTATGTGTTTTACAATTTGTATTTGCTTTTTTGGCCTCACTCCCATGTTCCGGGCGCCCCATCTGCCTTATTCTGTAATCTGTGAAATTCGGATTGAGTTTTCAAACGTGTGTCAAAATAAAATGTAATTTAAATCAAAAGTACTAAGGAGTATTGATATCAACTTCGATGCAAATCACCCCTAAAATAACTTTCTACCCCTTTTTGACCCCGTTAGGCGATGAGTTACAATAAAATACGAAACACGTCTTCCATCAATTCTGTTAAGGAATGTTTATGCAAAATTTGAAGTAGATCGGACCAAGGAATCACGTTTTCCCATACAAACTTTGCCCCCGTTTTTCACCCCCTTAGGGGTAGAATTTCAAAAAATCCTTTCTTATCGGATGCCTACGTCATACAAAGAACATACCCTCCATGTTTCAGGTCTCTACGATCAGCGGTTTAGGCTGTGCGTTGATTGTCAGTCAGTCATTCAGGACAAAGCATTTTATATGTATAGATTACACCTAGACTCAGAACATACAGACATGTTCGTGCACACAAATGCATGTCCTGTGTGGGAATCTTAACCAACTGCGCCAACTGTCTCGTCATAAACATAAACTGTCTAAAATCATAAACTGTTTTTATTTTTTATTTAAATCGCTATTCCATAGGCCAAGGTCGACTTTTCAGCAGCGTGTTGAGCTATCCCTTTGATAAATTATGTAGAAAAACTGTTCTAATTTCAAATTAACCGCCAGATACCGCATTACCATTGAAACATCAGCCAGCACATTTTCCTCATTTAAAAAAAATATGCCACAGATGGAAAAGTAATACGTATTTGGTTTACCTGTTATTGTAATGTAATAAATATGCGTAGAAATTCGCAGATCACGTCAACACGATAATGTTATTGTGTATTGACCTTGTTCGTTATCATAATAAATATTGTTATGATAAAACGTGTTAGGCCTTTAAAATATTCCTATTACGTGTCTACCACGTATGTTGTCGAAGAAATTAAACGAAAATATTTTTTTATTCAATGATGTCATAAGCTATGAATACAATGTGCAGCGTACCTATATATTCTTGGTTTTATTTTGCCTGCCTCCTTAACCGAATCCTGGGCTATGCCCTCGCCTGAGCGGTGGTGACAGTTTAGCCTTAGATGGACAACTCCCCTCAAGACTACTTTTACTACGGCCAAACCCACCAACCTTAAGGTCATAGAATCTGGCACTCAACTTCTGACAACCCCTTACGAGGAGACAGGGACCATCTGCGGTAGCTCTAACCGCCAAACCATCCACTCTGGTACTCATGGTGAGAGTTGAACCGTTACCCACTCACTCCCATTTGTCCAGAATGGTACTAGATTCAATCCCCGCTAGGGACGTCAGAGAGGAGATCTACATCATCAGGTGTGCATTCTGTTTGCTTCATCTATGTTCTAGTCTTGTCGAGAGCGAAACGGCTCCAATAGGAATCTTCAACCCATTATCATTCAGCCTAAGAAAGCAGTGGATGGTGAACCACCGAATTGTGCAAGTCTATGTTGCTACTCTGATGCCATTGCAGATGTTGCCAGCAGTTTGATAGAGAAAATACTAATGTTTACCTTTTGTCTCTTTCCAGGAATGCATTTCTCTCAATCGGTGGCCATCATACAGAGTCAAGTGGGCACAATCAGAGGAGTACAAGTTCTATATAGTGACCAGGTGAGAACATATTAACTATCTTATGCTAAAAGACTGGAGGAGATATACATATCTACCTAGTACACTCGCGCGCATTTGCTAGGCACTAGGTATGCCTCTCCCCACCTGCTTCTCGCGTACTGCAGGCGGTGCCTACCAAAGAGTATTCAATAACTACGTGTGCCTACCACTAGCACGCGAACTATAGTAAAAATATTTCAGTAATAGTATAATTATGCTTATTTTTATCTACCTGTAAAAAGAAGCTTAATGCTTAGGAGACTCATAATACAAATGACATGACAGCTCATCATACACAATTCATCAGATTGTCATTTGTTTGGATTTTTGATTCGGGTCCAGAAAATGACTTGTCGAATGTCAGGATTATCGAAATTGATTCTTATTACCGCGGTATAGAATAACTAATGCTTTATATTATTTTCTTTTTCAGAATCCGCTATCGGTGGAGTTAGTAATAAATATGCCACAAGATGGCGTCCGGTTAATATTTGACCCGGTCGCGCAACGACTCAAGATTATAGAGATCTATAATATGAAATTAGTTAAGCTTAGGTATAGGTGAGTCATACTGAACATAATATTTACTATTTATTATTTACGTCTCCTAAGCCATCCAACAAGGAATAATGATCCTAGATTTACTTCACCTCGACTATGGCTAGAAAATTGTGATAATCAATTAGAATATGTTGATAAGGATGATGTCAGGTTTTGAGTCAAGATTAAATATTTCAATGTGTAACCTGCACCAAAGATATTAGGTTTGTTTTCGATTAACACGATCCTGATGATGGTGAGTGATTCTTGAGGCTTGATTTTAATTTTGATCTTTTTTTAAAACAGGCCTAAGAGTTGATGAACCTCCTTTTCTGATAATATAACATCAATGCATAGCGTCAGTATTAAAACTTGGAAAAATACTTTATTAACTCAGAAAAAATAAAGTAATTACCACACGCAATCTCAGACGCCTGATAACACTCAAGAGTCAGTTATCTCTCAACCATACAATATATAAAATGTGTATTGAACTTGTATTTAATTATCATGTACAGGCGTTAACTTCTTTATTGATTTTAAAACTATACGAAAGCTCTGCTTACATCTCTCGCGCTTTAGCAGTGTCACTGCACATTGTCCCTTCCGCTGCCGACGAAGAGGGGTTGATCCTTTCGGTGAAGGAAAAACATCGTGAAGATACCATAGCATGGTGGTAGGGTACTTTGTAGTACATACTTGACTACCACCCTCAAGTTGAAAATCTGTCGCCAGCTATCGGTGTGTTCAGACAGCTGCACTTGAGAGCCAGTTCCTTCTAGGCTGTGTGCTTACGACCTTCCGCCACATCATCACTTACCATGGTGAGATTGTGGTAAAATACAGGCCTATACACAGTAAAAAAAGCCTTTTCGTTTCAAGAGGGTTATGAAGGGAGGGTCGACAAAGCGCAAGTGATACCCCTGATGATGCAAGCGTCTATATACGGTAACCGCTTACCATCAGGCGGGCCGTATGCTAGTTTGTTACTACCTACTAGTAATATCATAAACGTGAAGATAGTGAGATAGTTATTAATATTTCACGAAAAAACTACTCAACGGATAAGGATGAAATTTAGCACTCAGATGGTGGAATATGTTCTAGGGTACTTTATATCCCGGGAAAACATATCTTTCGGAAACCCGGTAATTAATAGTACATAATAAAATGAGAACTCTTAAAAAATCTCTAGTTATTTATTATTGAAAGAAATAAATAATGGTTTTTAAGGGCGGTATGTAAGCTAAACGTCATAAACAGGGTTCGCTATTTTAGTGGTTTATGAATGAAAACATGAAAGAAATAGTAATATATGAACATAAAGATAAAACCAAGATACCAATTAACAGATCCGTGTTGGCCCTTTTTTTTTAATTTGCTGCAATAACTAGCAAAATCATTACAAATATTACCAAAATCATAAAAATCGAGGTTTGCCTCTTTAGTGATACCATCAAATTTAGAATCCATTTTGTAAAAATTATATATAACATCGAATCACAAATATATGTACAACAGATCCGTGGGGCCACATTTTCATTTTTTTGTTTGAGAATAATGTAATTAATTTATTTATAAGCATCAATTTTGTGACGCCATTTGTCCATACATTTTTCTATGAAATGTCAAGTGAAGCTTTATATACAAGACGCAATCGCGAAAGCAGTCAGTTCCCCCCAGTGTCCCAAGGTGACACCACGTCGCTTTTTATTGACACCGGAAATGACGTCATCCACATATCTGTATACATGCGCTTGTCAAAAAGAACATGATAAGTGCATTTTTATTTTTTACATTATTAGAGTTATGAATTACACCATGAACATTTTTTTATATTCATCAGTATTCATTTCATGTTATGTTGATACGCCCATAGTCTTTTTGAAAAAGTCCCTTATGCCAAAATATTTTCCTTGTTCTCCCTCTCAGCCATTGATTGCTTATTTTGTTTCTTGCTTATAGATAAACTAATCTTATTCATAAAATCATAAATAAGTTTTTGTATCACGCGGATTTTTACTTGAAGTTAACCTTAATAATGTATCGTCGATGCTGAAAAGAAGGTTATGATACGGCCATCGAAATAATATAAGTATTTTATTAGATTTCGCGTTCCAAACAAAAATCCGTCGAGCTTGATGACAGCGGGGGTAAGGTGGGGGCTTGTGCGAAGCAAGTGTGCAGTGGACTGACTGTTGCAGTGCTAAATCAAGCTGTGTCTAACCAAATTATAAAAACGATAGATAGATGCTTATAGATTATAGTTTTCTCGCGACTAAAATATCTTAAGCGCTCATGAATTTCATAGCGCCTACGCGTTTATCAACGTGTCGTTCCTATAGAATTACACCGCAGTCGTGGCATTTAAATGAAGAAATATTTTTTCTATTGTGATATTACGATATTATTACCTATTTATTCACTTGAACAACAAATAAGTTTACTTACTTGACTACTAAATTGTTATTTACGTCCAGGTTTACACTCAGGTTTGATTCGATTTCTTGTATTATTAACGCTGCTCTGTACGCGCCCATCTCACAGAAAAGAGTACTAGAGTTCCGCGTTCCGAGTTTCGAGTTCCGCGTTCACTACTTTACACACAGCGAGCGAGCAGTCTAGAGTTCTAAAGGTAAATGGGCAAATTTGTACGGAGCTTTTCTCTTTGGCGGCCAGCAATAATTTCTGTTTTCTATTAGGCAATAATATATTAACAAAAATATGAAAGCTTAATACTGTGGTGTATTTAGAAAAAAAAGTTATAGATAATTGAAGATTTAAGAAATAATTGGAGATATTATGAAATTGCAAGATAGTTGCATTAAATGTAATTAGTACCCCGTACCAAAAGGTGTAATTATATACATTCAGCAAACAAAAGCTCCTTATGTGTGTTCTAACGCTTGTACAACGGAGAGTGTTCTAAGGATTTGTTCGTCTTGATGCCTACGGCTACCTTCTATCCTCACACACTGAAACCAGAATTGTTTCGAACTGTGCGGGCTAAAAGGAGATTTCTTCCGCGGACGCTTGGACTGTGGAATGAGCTCCGCCGTGGTTTTCCCAATGGAGTACACAGCATGGGGTTCTTCAAAAAGGGTGTGAAGAGATTTCTGCAGGGTAGGCAACGCGCAAGTGATACCCCTGGTGTTGCAAGCGTCTATAGGCTATGGTAACCGCTTAACATCAGGCGGGCCGTAAGCTTGTTTGCCACTTAGTGTTATAAAAAAAAAAAGTTTATTGACGTTCTTTATCTCGTCTCATTGGCCTTACTTAAGTTTCATTAGTGGCCGTTCATGGGCCAGAATGCCCATTGCCTTTCTACCTTGTGTCACTCAATAAATAAGACAGTGATAGCTCAGACGTGTCACCTCAACTGCCAGCTTTAGATAATGGAACTCCGACAGAACTCGAGTTCTCTTGAACGACGAGTTCTCTGTGTGCAGATGAAAGGCGCCGCATAGATTACAGTGAACGTGGAACTCAGAACTCGGAACTCAGAACTGAACTCTTCCATGGGATCGGCGCCTAAAGGTGAACGGAACGCAGTTCAGTTCATTCGAACAGAGTGAATGTTTGGAACGCTGTATATATATACTAGCTAGTAGAATACAATGATATCGATGGATATCATTGGTGGCCATTTGTAACCAATTCACTGTTCTTATATATATTCTTTTACTATAAAGCTATCATTGTTACTAGATATATTCTTTGTAGGTTTTATTTTATTGAGCATAACTTGATAAGCTCCTTTGCAAATCTTAATAATTTTAGTATACTTATAACGGGTTCCCTATCAATCGCCGCTATACCGAATTTAACAAATGTTCGTTAGCTAATTATGAAATATGCAGTACTGAACTGGCCATAGCAGGATAAATGCTACGGCCCACGTTGAATGGCCTGCTTTCGCATATACTAATAATTATGGGAAAATAATTAGGGATGTTACTGTTATGCTGAAATCCCGGTATATTTCGCTGCATGGCCAATATTATAAGAATCATTGAAAACGATTTCTTGACATACTTAAATAACGCTGCGTGACAAATATAAATGTAATATAGAAAGGCTTCCAAATCTTTTAAAAGAGTAATAAATTCGTGAAATATATCTGCGCGACCATATCTTCTAATCTGAAAGCTAAATCCGCAGATAAACCATTAAAGTAGATACCTGAACCAAAGGTCCTTGATTACACTTGCTACGGGCCTCGCACTGGCTTAATTAGGCACGGTAAATGAAAGCTATCTCCCGTGGTTTCACATGCGGTTCCGTTATGAAAAGTAGCCTAACAAATGTGAATTAAAATATTGTTATAGCATTTGAGGATAATGTAGCTTCCTATTACAACTCAAGTGGCTTCCTATCCACCTTCGCTCGAATACACACATATTATCACTCTTATACACTGATTTATTTTATCCTAAAACCCCTCGCTATCTCAAGGAACGCTTCGAGTACTACACCTCTCAACATCATCTTCTTCATAGTTCCTTGGAACTTAACCTCCAAACTCCCAGTCACACTTCTCACTTCTTACTCTTATTCCCAATCTTTTACTATCCAAGCTGTACGTCTCTGAAACTCTCCCCCTCAGACTATAAGACGGGCCCCGACGTTAGACTCTTTTAAATCTCTTGTTATTTCACACTATCACACGCAAACAAACAAATAAACTTCCTCATTTCCTGCCTTTCTTTCTATTTTACTAGAGCTGTTATTTTCACGTTATGAAAGCGTATTCTTATCTGTTACCTATCATATTCTCATATATCCTGTTACCCACAGGTTGTCTTGTTGTAATGCTTAAGCGATAAGACCGCTTGTTTTGTATCACTTCTTTTTGTATAATGTTTCGTCTTCTACTATATGGTGTACAAATAAAGCATATTTATCTTATCTTATTAGTGAAATAATGTTTAGAATCGGATTAGTAATTTCAAAGCCTCGTATATGCCTCTTTATATGATACTAGCTGTCCCCCGTGGTTTTACCTGCATTCCCTTGATAAAAGTAGCCTATACCCTTCTCTATACCATAAGTTGTCACGACGCGACGTAGGGTTGGCTATCAGCTCTACTATCAGCCTACGACCGGAGCATTCAAAATAGTCTTCCATAAAGTTTATTGCGTAAAAATAAAGAACCCAGCTGGGTTCTAGTATGATAATTCATTATATTATTGATGCACTGGTAAACGAACTGTATTAATGTATTGCTAGGATATATTCGTTAAATATATTAATGATTTTGTTTTATTTCACTTTAAAAACATGTCCACACAAGTTGTGTCTCAGTACTGATTGAAATGAATGAATGTCTGATGGGACATTCTTCAATTATGAGAATTAAAAATATTGAAAATTCGAATTCGAAAATTTGATCATTTGAAAATTTTAACATTTAAAAATTAGAATAATATGTACATTTGGAAATAGTATTTTTGACCAGAAGCAATAATTGAAATAGGAGAGGTCGCATCGTTACAAGGTATCTGATTGCCAAATCTCAATGCGATGGCTTCAGTGGTTTAGGCGTGAAAGCGTAAGCAAACAAAAACAAATGGGCCAGTTGGTACAGTTGATTATGATTCCACTTATAGCGCTGCAGGTCATTGGTTTGATTACCACCCAGGACATGCATTTTTGTGCATGAACATGTCTGTATGTCCTGAATGTGGGTGTAATTATGTACATTATGTTATTTATATATTTACAAACAAAAAGATGTCCATAGTACAAGCTCAGCTTAGTTTGGGATCAGATGACCGTATGTGAGGAATATCCCAGGATGTTTATTTTATTTATTTATTATTTAAACTTATTATTTATTACTAAACTTATTATTTATTACTAAACTTATTACTATTCAAAAATTCAAAAAGCATTTATTCAATTTAGGCCCTGATAAGGCACTTGTGAACGTTAACAAATGGCTCTACACCGGTTCCAAATACAACTTGAACTGAGAAGACTCCGGCAAGAAACTCAGCAAGTGTTTTATTACAATTACAAAATATATATAACAATAGCCTGCGAAGCGACATTCATTCAAATGCATTCTTGTCATCTACTATTTATTATTATTACTACTTATTACTTCTTAAACAAACAGAGTTACTATAGATTAGTACCTACCTCTTCAAAAAATGTCAACATAAGTACCCACAAAGTACTAATATAAAGCATCGCACTGAATTTCCTTTGCTTATAAGTAGTGAATCCATGCTGCTTAATAATTATGTAAACTTTGGTTGTGCTTATTTAAATGAGCCACTAGAAAAGGTATCTAAATAGAAAATTAAATATAATATTACTTAATAATATTGGAATTTTGTAGGCTGGTACCACGTTATGCGGTACGCATCTAATTTGACGCAACGTCAAGTTTGGTGCCGATGCATGTGTGCGTGCCTGTAACACAACTGCAAAGTAACAAATGAATGCTGGTTTTGGCGCGCGATCTAGCCTACATACTACCCTTAACTACTATAATAAATATTGTTTTCATAATTCAAAGTACCCTAAGAAGTAATCAAATCTTAATCTGATGACAATGGGAACAAACGGGAAGTGTACCCTTCCAAACAAAAAAAGAATTTTCCAAATCTATATATATAAAATTCAAAGTCCTGACTGACTGACTGATATATCAACGCACAGCCTAAACCACTGGTCCTAGAGACATGCAATTTGGAGGGTATATTCTTGGTGAAGAGTAGGAATCCACTAAGAAAGGGTTTTTCGAAATTCCAACCCTAAGGGGGTAAATAGGGGATGAAAGTTTGTATGAAAGTCCGTCAGTTTCGAATTTAGGATCTTCAAATTTTGTGTTTAGGCTGAATATTGTAAATTAATTTATAGGTGTCTCAGCGTTTTTAATAATTCTACCCTCGAAGCGGGATGAAGTTTTTTTGATTTGTTTTATTGTTTTAGAAAAATATGTCATTTGTTTCCTGTAGGCCACGCGGGCGAAGCCGCGAGCAGAAGTTAGTCGGTTAATAAATTACGGAATTGCGAGGTAACAAACATTAAAAAAAACCAACGAATTGAGAACCTCCTCCATTTTTGAAGTCGGTTAAAAAAGTAATTAAAACACATAAATCTTCCAAGCATAACACAAACAGGCCCCAGACGACGGGTCAGATATCTTCCATTTCCATATAGCAACAAGTAATGTTTATCGAACACGTTAACGTCGTATGACCCGACGACATTTAATGTTAATCGCCAACTAACTTTCCGATCCTCGCGTCACGGCCATCCGTTGAGAATGGTTTGTTTACCGTCGTTGTAGGCGATGGGAGAGAAATTAAAAGCAATATAAAATGTTAAACTTTGTATTTTATAAGTACAGGAAAAAATGCAGAAAAAACAATAACTTGACAACTCAATAAAAATTTTAGAACATTCGAATTTGAGCGGCAAAGAGGTTATGGTCTTTACTTTTTTTTAATAGGTCGCATCGCAGCGCAACTAAATCTAATGAGGTTTTACTTATTTTTTAGTATGTAAATATTTGTATTTTTAAGACAATAATTATAATAAATTTATTTACTAATATTTCATGAATTTATGCTTAGCACTACTATCTCTGTCGTCTACAGTCGTTGTTGATGATATTATGTTATTAAGGTTCAATTTTGATGGAGAAATGTATGAATTTGATGATTGTTGGTAGGGGCACAGTTTTACCACATACAGTTGCGCAACGAATGTACTTACGCAGAGCAACGGAGGGGAACTCGCGGGGTGTCGGGACGGCCCGGCCGCGCCAAGCTAACACCGCTTAGTTGGCTCGATCGTCCGCGAAAGGCTGACGCGTTCTTGTTTGTGAATGTTGTAGGTACTGTTCAGTGCTCAGGGTTCAGTGTACCTATATTATAATGTCGCAGACAACCTGTTCTGTATACGGCTTTAAATCAACGACGAAATATAATAGAGATTTAAAATTTCATAGATTTCCCCGTGATGCGAGGTAATTTATTCCTATAATTTCGTAAGATGAGTTCCCACCTACTAACTGATTTAAATTATACTGTTGTAGTTAGACCTATATAATTTATTCTGCGTGTTCAGTCAACGAACGCAGAAGTAGCTTAACATTTTAGTAGGTACCTTGTCGTAGTAAATAGTATCTACCTAAAGGAAAAGCGCCACACACTTTTCATTCAAATATTGAACTTAATTACAAAATTGCTTACATTTAGGCCCTTACGGGATGGACAGAGAATATATTTAGGTTCAATTTTATAATTATTTAATACTTTTTAGTGCAGGGCTTTTTAAAGCGTGTTTTTTTAGTTTTTTTAAACTGTAATTTTTTTACACCGAACCTCTAGACGCCGGGATATTTTTCAGCAGTACGTTGTAGTCATACCGAAAATACCGGACACAGCATTTTGCATTCACATTTATAATGCGTACAGCAAGGGAGTGGCTTCCGGCGTCTGTGTTTCCCGACTCTTACAATCTAGGCCAGATGCCTTTCAAGGACAGAGCGAATAGGTTTCTTCTGGGTAAGCATGTTCCATCTTAGGCTTCGTCATCGTCCCTCGTGGGCGGGTCAGTGGCCAAACGCAAGCCCATTGAATTAAAAAAAAACAAGTCAAAACAATTATTCACAATTCACAATAAGTCATGTTATAAATACGAAAGTATTCGCTTTATTATATTTTTAACATAGGCTGTATGTCGATTTTGTTCACCCTAGCTTCGACCTGCGGGCGCAAAGCTAATGCGGCGCGCGAAAAAATAAAATACGCGCCATTTTCCATAACAAAAAATCAACTTCATAAATCAAGTTTTTTTTTCTCGCAATTGTGTTGAAAGACGTCGTATGACACACGTCTGCATTGGTAAATATAATACAAAAATATAAACATAAACTTAATACCGTCTCGTGTGTACCACACGAGACGGTATTAAGCGTAATCGCTTTTGTCGGTGAAGTCGACAATTACATCATAATTATCATATATCATAATCTAAAAATCATATCATAATATTGAACTTGGCTCCAATTTTCACATTTATGTTTTTGGTGGGATCATTTATTCAAATAGATCTTCGCACGCACTCATGGAAAGTCTGACTAATACGTGCGGCGGTGGTGTAGGAACTTGGCGTGCGCACTGCCGTGCGCTTAGATAAGTCCAGTGCTAGACATGTGAATGTTTATTACTCATAAATAAATGATGACATTATCATAACAATATAATTATTTTATTTTCTTTTTTGTGACAACCCTTGCGTATTTGCTCGTGACAACGTTGGTACTCATACGAACGGCGGCACGGCCCTACATCAAAGGCGATTTCCTACTGTAAGATGGTAATACTGTGGTAGGGGTAGGTGATAGGACAAATTTTCTGCGGTAGGGGCTTTTTATATACGGGAAGAAGACCGAAAAGAGATAGATATAGTGTGTGAAAGATGATATGAGTGAGACAGTGAATGCCGAAGGGCGCAAGGGTAGAAGCGTACATATTATGTCGACTTCAAATAATTGGGAACGGGCCAAGAAGTTTTTTATATCACATTTTTAGGACTGATATTTTTTTTGCAATATTGTTTGCAGTACATAACCTGCAGTATGCAGTGTGTATAGGGGAAAAATAAAAGATTATATGTATTTATAGATTTATTAAGAGTCAATAATTATGAATTGAATCTTAAAACAAAGTATTAAGGTTCACCTCAAGTATCAAAAAAATAACTATTATGAACCTTATTCTATTTCCTGAATATAAAACTTTGTTATACAATTTAAACTCACATTAAAAAACAACTTAACCGCCCTATAATAAGGCTCAATTCTCGACAGTGGGATGTGCTTCAACTCGCCGGAGATAACGCCATCTATCGAGCAAGTGGAGCACTGTTTCGGCGCGACGCACCCCGGCCTGTACGACTCGCAGCGCCATCTGTTCGCGCTCAACTTCAGGGGATTATCTTTCTACTTTCCTGTTGATAGCAAATTTGAGGTAACTACAGATTATTTTTATGATAACACAGTGCTGGTGACTCCTACAATGAGCTTGAGCTGTCGTTGAAGTAAAAGATCGTGTTGAAACCATATCACGGTGGTCACCCTACATTCACATAAAATTACCGTATGGGCTTCCGTAAACGCGAGCATCTACATTTAGACGATGTTATTTTTAAGAAATAAATTACCAGATTGTGTACAAAATAAAAACCTCTGCCTATTTTGGCATCAGAGAGCTATATACTAAGAACATCGAGGAAATATCCCTTTAGAGTAGTAATACTGAATAATCAAATTCCACAACTAGTCAGTGATTTGTCACTGAATTTGAACAGTAAGGACCACTCACTGCCTTGTCTTAACCAATCAGCGCGCATTGTCGGCGGTGGGAAATTGGCGGATATATTTCAACCAAAATGAACGCCATTGCGCTTCTTTGGGTTAATTGTACGATGACTAAGAATGACCCAGAATATTTATCATACACCAGCTGCCCGGTGCGACTTCACGTGGTGCCCTACCCTACACTACATTTAAACCTTCCCTGGACTTCCACAAATATTTCAAAACCAAAAATAGTCAAATCGGTCCAGCCGTTCTCGAGTGTTAGCGAACTTTTATTCACCGGGTCAATAAATAACTAAATCGTCAATTTCAGCCGGGCTACGCGCACGGTCTCGGCTCCCTACAGTTTCCAAACGGCGGCTCGCCTGTCGTTTCCCGGACAACTATCTACTATGGATCTCAACATCAGGTATTAAACTACATTTCTTTAGATTTATTATATAAGGTCTTAGGGCGAACGCGAGCGGGCTTTATTTGTTCATAAATTACCGACCACTGAAGAGCAAAGGCCTTCCCATCCACTCGGAGCTATCATCGATCAGATCTTCTAAAAAGTCAATTTTGACCCACTAAAAGTACTTGTGGTCTAATGTTTTGTGCAACTTGAGTCAGTTCCATCTTTATCATAAGGGCACACGGGGTTTTTTGGAGAATTTTTAAGAATACTTTTTTGGGAGCTGAGGAATAGAGGACAGCAAATGATTCCTCCTTCCTAACCGCCATTATAATTTGGCAAACGAGGCATAAACATTCTGTATAACCCTACTTTGTCGTTTCGTATCACGACTTAACGTGATACGTGATGGTGGCACGCTCCCAGGTCAGCTTGCCAGTCTCCTGAAATCATGATTTCTTCAGGTGGCTAAAAGGGTTGTGCGCCGGACTTTTTGCGCGTCGTGTGCATTTCTGTTTAGAATTGTATAGGTTCTAATTTCATAGACTAAAAAGTGCGGCACGGATATTCTGTCGTCTGTTCTGCACCTAAGCACGAATTTCTAATTTCTATGTAGCTAAAAATTTTCAAGTTTACGGGTTATTGGGTTAAAATCAGGTTAAATATGTGTAATAATAATCAGGTTAGCAGCACAAACAGCAGTTCAGTATGCGCGGCGCCACTGCCGGAGCTGCCGCTGTCGTGCTACCGGCACCAGCTGCACCTGCGCCGCTGCGACGTGCTGCGGACCGACACCACCACTATCGGACTGCGCTTGCACATGTTCACTGAGGGTACGTTACGTACTCTACTACAGTAGAGTTAGCAGCACAAACAGCAGTTCAGTATGCGCGGCGCCACTGCCGGAGCTGCCGCTGTCGTGCTACCGGCACCAGCTGCACCTGCGCCGCTGCGACGTGCTGCGGACCGACACCGCCACTATCGGACTGCGCTTGCACATGTTCACTGAGGGTACGTTACGTACTCTACTACAGTAGAGTTAGCAGCACAAACAGCAGTTCAGTATGCGCGGCGCCACTGCCGGAGCTGCCGCTGTCGTGCTACCGGCACCAGCTGCACCTGCGCCGCTGCGACGTGCTGCGGACCGACACCGCCACTATCGGACTGCGCTTGCACATGTTCACTGAGGGTACGTTACGTACTCTACTACAGTAGAGTTAGCAGCACAAACAGCAGTTCAGTATGCGCGGCGCCACTGCCGGAGCTGCCGCTGTCGTGCTACCGGCACCAGGTACCGTGCCGCCAATTTACCATCAGTGAAAATGCGCTCTGATTGGCTAAGTCAAGGACACATGCGCTGTAGATTGGCCAAGTCAAGAACACACGATGCAGTGATTGGTCCTTACTGTTCAAAATCAGTGACAAATCACTGGCTAGTTGCGGAATTGGTATCTTTCTTGGTAAGGTATTTTTCGTCGATGGGCGGTCACTAGTTCTTATAAATGCACTAGTTGCGCCACGCGGTTTCTCCCGCGTATCCGAGTTATAACAGGATGGAGATTTTCTAGATGGCATATTTTAGAAACCTGTTAGTCATGCTGAACAACTGTTACTATGCAGCTATGGGACTAACACTGAATTCTTAAAAAAATTGAGAATTCAATATTGGTCCCAGGTTTCGAAAATATGCCATCTCGAAACCGCTTTCTTTGCTTTCCCGGAATGAAAAGTACCCTATGTGTTAATCCAGATCATATTCTATTAGCGTGTCAAATTTCATCGAAATCCGTTCAGTAGTTTTTGCGTGAAAGAGTAACAAACAGCCATACGCCCAAACTATATTAGTAAGGATATTTGACACCCAAATATAAGTAGCCAATATGCACCCCACCCAGGCACAAGCCGCGCGCTAGAGCCGGTCCCGCTGGGGGTGCACCGCGTGGTGCGGTTCGGCGACAGCTGCCAGCGAGTGGCCCGCGCTCTAGGGGCCCCGGCAAGGCTCTATTACAAAGCCGACGACAAGATGCGGATCCACAGGCCCACCGCCCGCCGTAGGCCCCCGCCTGCTTCCGATTACTTCTTTAACTACTTTACTTTGGGACTGGTGAGTGATTACACTTTTTTTAGGGTTTCGTACCCATAGGGTGCTCAACCGGACCCTATTACTAAGCCTTCGCTGTCCGTCCATCCGTCCGTCCGTCTCTCTGTCATTCGGCTGTATCTCATGAACCGTAATAGGTAGACAGCTGAAATTTTCACAGAATATAAATATAAATAAATAAATAAATATCCTGGGACATTCCTCACACACGGTCATCTGATCCCAAACTAAGCAAAGCTTGTACTATGGAAACCAGATAACTGATATAATACATATACTACTTTTTGTTTGTAAATACATACTTATTATACATAATTACACCCAGACTTAGGACATACAGACATGTTCATGCACACAAATGCATGTCCTGTGTGGGAATCGAACCCACGACCTGCGGCGCTATAGGTTAAGACGCCACGTCTTAACCAACTGCGCCAACTGGCCCGTCAATATGTATTTCTATTGCCGCTATTGATGTACCAAACTAAGTTTAATCTATAGCCAATAAAGTTACCTAAAATGATCGCAAATATTGTCCTTATGACACAGTAACCTTAGGAAAATGTCGAGTGTTCTTATACTTGGCGACTCGCGTTTGTATGGGAGTCGTGCTCCGGCGCCGGCTCGATGCGAACTAATAGTTTTTTGTTTTTCGGCTTTGTTTTCGGGCATAAATTGATCTTTCATGAAAGTTTCACTTTTTGAGATAGATATGTCTACAATTGCTTAAGAATACAATTATCTTACACACCTCGGTAATACCTGCAGATTTTTACTACCGCGGTATTACCTTATGTACGCGCACTTCGTTTCAAGGCATTTCGACCTCACGGTCCGTACTCTAGTATACAGTCGCTCTATTAATATTGTAACTCTATGCGCGCAATGGTTCAAGTTATGTTATTTTAATATACAGGATGTGTTATTCGACGCGCGCACGCACCAAGTGAAGAAGTTCGTGTTGCACACCAACTACCCGGGACACTACAACTTCAATATGTACCATCGGTGCGAGTTCGATCTCACCGTGCAGCCTGACAAGTGAGTTTAAAATTTGAGTCTTATTGCAGTTGTGTAGAGTTGGTGTTGCTGTGGTTGGCTATGTACGAAAGATGATGAAATGAATTATTCAATTGTTGAGTATAAGTCCAGATGCAATGTATGGTCTATAGTAATTGTCACTGTGAAATGTGTAACACAAGAATAATAATGGTCTAGTAGTCGGGTATTGTTCGGAACCAAGATTTTTAAGGTATACTCTAAAATAATGTTCCGAAGCTTCAAAATAAAATTCAAAGTTAAAATAAAAAATCTGTATGTATTTCTTTATGTCGCGCGTGAAATTTAGCCAAATCCACCTAAAATTTTGGGCCGGCAGCTTCTCGTCAATTAAAAAAAAAGGTTTTTTTTTATGTATTGGTCTTGATGTTTTTTTTTGTTAAATATTGTTTTGAAATTGTAAAACATTGAAAAAACTAGAAAAATCATAAATGAAATAAAATTCGACTTCCGAAACGGTGATAATAGTAGCTTTGACCTGACTTTAGTAGCTTTCTTAGACCCTCTAGGAAAAATGTACAAATATATCTTTGACATGAAGAAATTTCCGTACAGATGCGACCCAAACTGCCTAGTGGAGAGCGTAGGTGCGGTGACGGTATCAGCGTACAGCAAGTGGGAGGTGGTGTCGCGCGCGCTGCGCGTGTGCGAGCGGCCCGTCGTGCTCAACCGCGCCTCCTCCACCAACACCACCAACCCCTTCGGATCCACCTTCTGTTACGGCTACCAGGATATGATATTTGAGGTATGCGCACCAATATTAATCAATAAACTGGGTGGAGATTTCGAGATGGCATATTTTCGAAACCTATGTTGGGTTAATTATACTGAACAACTTTTACTATGAGACCATGTAATGAATCTAAGCTTGTTTTGAAAAGAGTAATTGCTGAGTTTATTGCCGGCTCTTCTCAGCAAATGCAACCTTCCGAACCGGTATTAGAGTATTAAGGTCAGACTTTTCATAAGTGCCTGCGAAGGTCTATTTGAATAAATTTATTTTGAATTTTTGAATGTTTTTTTTTGCCCAACAATGAATTCTCAAAAAAAAAAAAAATACTTTTCATACATTATGATCGAACAAGGTTGACATTTACTAAGGAAAGTAAAATATTTTTTTTGAGAATTCACCGTTGGTCCCATAGTAAAAGTTGTTCAGCATGACTAACCCAACATAGGTTTTCAAAATATGCCATCTCGAAATCTCCACCTGTTTATACAGGTTGTTGTTTAGGTCAGCGACGAGCGAATCAGGGTCGATAATACACCTGATCATCATATCAGCCTATGGATGTCCACTGCTGAACATAGGCCTCCCCCATTGACTTCCACTTCGAACGGTTTTGGGCCGCTTGCATCCAGCGGTGCCCAGCGACTCTGACCAGGTCGTCGGTCCACCTGGTAGGTGGGCGTCCCGCTCGGCGCTTTCCAGTACGTGGTCGCCACTCGAGAACCTTTCTTCCCCAGCGGTTATCGGCTCTTCGAGCGATGTGGCCTGCCCATTGCCACTTCAGCTTACTAACTCTACGAGCTATGTCCGTCGTTTTCGTTCTCCTACGAATGTCCTCATTACGGACACTGCATGAATCTCGAAATCTCGTAATATCGGCATCTCGGACCTTTTTTTCCGATATTACAATATCGGAATTAAGTGATCCAATATCGTAATATCGGAATTAGATATTTTTATCTATTTGAGTTTTTAAGTAAAGCTTTTGAGCGCGCCCCAAGGTATGGTCGCCTAGAGCTATAAAATTAACGTATCGTACATCAATTTTGCCTGCTAGTGTAGTGAAAGTGAGCGTATTTTTTCAACAAAATACGAAGTAAATTATCCATAAAAAAGCTTGACGCTTTGTTTTTAGGAAAATATTAGGAAGAAAAACGAGCGTTTAAAAAATAAACGTACAATGGTGCTGATTCTGTTGTTTACAATTTAACTAATTTAGTCTCACTTAGACATGCGCGCCGAGCCTGAATTTGTCGGCGGCGGCGCGCTGGCCTGAAAAGGTCGGCGGCGCGCTGTGGCGTGGTCCACTTTTTTAGGGGATATATTTTATAAAGGAATGTTTAGTTAGGTCGTGGTAAAAACAGAAAAAAGTTTTAGAATGCAAATTTTAGGTGCTAAGAAACCCGTTCTTTCTTTCAAGATCACGGGTTTTTTCGCATAACTCGTTATTATCGTGTATGAATATTATCTTGTTGACTCTCACGGGTTCAGCCGAGACCTTTTGGCATTTACAACAATGCCGGCAACTGAAAATTCCTTGTACATAAGTTAAAGGATCGGGATCCTTGGCGTCGACATTTCTAGCGACGTTTTGTTCCGAAGGCACTTGGACGACAAGGTTAAGCTGGCATCCAAAAAGCTCGGGAGTGCTCATCAGAGCGAGGCAGTACTTCACATCGGGGCATAGGCTGCAATTTTGTAAGTCGCCGCGGAAAACATCGTGAGGAAACCATAGCACGGTGGTAGGGTACTTTGTAGTACCCGCCTGGCTGGCTACCACCCTCAAGTTGAAAATCAGTCGCCAAGCACCTTTCGGTGTGTTCCGATAGCTGCACTTGAGAGCCAGTTCCTTCTAGGCTTTGTGTGCTTACCACCTTCGGCCACATCATCACTTACCATGGTGAGATTGCGGTCAAACACAGGCCTATAAACAGAAAAAAAAAAAAAAAAAACCTAGTGATTGGATTGAGTTGAGGCGGTGCCGGGTCGTTGCTGCGATGGAGCGGTGCTGATATAGTGAGTGATGATCCTAAGAAATATCTTTTGACATTTAAGATGTCAATGCAAAATAAGGTGTATCTGTTATCTATGGTAATTTATTTAATAATATAGATTAACCTTATTGTAAAGAAATAAGTACCACTTTTCTTTGTATTTATAACCTCATTATTTTCTTGGATGGACTGAAGCCACATCGCACAATTAACCCAAAGAAGCGTTATGACGTTCATTTTGTTTGAAATATATTCTTCCAATTCCCCACCACCGACAATGCTCTGTGATTTGCTAAGTCAAGGACACATTAAACGTTTAGATGCAGTGATTGTACTGTTATTAATCTGTGCAAAATAACTGACTAATTGCGGAATTGGATCGGTATTACTACTCTAAAGGGATATTTCCTCCATGGTAACTCAGAACCTGATAAAATTTATTATTACCAGGTGATGTCGAACAACTACATAGCGTCTATAACGTTGTACCAACCGGAGGGCACTCGGCCGCACTACGCTGTCAACTCTATCGCGTGACATGACCAGGTATCGTGCTATTTCATTATTATTTAAATAATTGGACTGTTTTACAAAAAACTTAAACCGATTTCAAAGTACACTAAGACTAAGAAGTAATCAAATCCTGATCTGATGACAATGGGACCAAACGGGAAGTGTACCCTTTCAAATAAAAAAGAATTGTCCAAATCGGTTAATAAATGACGGAGTTATGAGGTAACAAACATTAAAAAAAAAAAAATACATTCGAATTGAGAACCTCCTCCTTTTTTTGAAGTCGGTTAAAAAACAATAGGCTAGTTTCCTGAAAAATTATTAGTTTAGTCCGTCAATAAATCCAAAAATATTAGACACGTATTTTTTATTTTGTTCAACAAACCAAAAATGACGAAGATATGGAAATTGACAAATTATACAGCGGGCTAAGTGACGTCACGAGCCCCACTCCCGAACTTTGACGCGCTTTATCTTTGTAAATTTTTATTGATTTGATGAAGCAAAAAATACGTGTCATAATAATTACAAATATTATTTTTTTTTGATCCAGGAAACATCCCTATTTAAAGCCCCAGAGCAGGGTTCGGCAACCTTTTGAGACGGAAGAGCCAAAAGTTACGATTTACGCATGCGGCTCGCGAGTCGCAGGTTGCCGACCCCTGCCCTGGAGTACTCTTAATTAAATGCTAAAGTTTCTTTTTTATTCAAAACAGGGATCTCCAAGCAAAGGTACGTACACGTCCTGAACGATTTCGGTTGTCAGTCACCACACAAAACCTCCACTAGTGTGGCTCACCCACACACCGACATGAAAATATGTTTTAAAAAAAAACATTTCGCCCGACGCGACTTTCAACATATCTACCGTAAAAGGAAGAGCAGTATTTAAACAAAAAATGTGATAAAAAAAAACACTGAAAAAATGTGAGTGACAGATCTCAGATGGTGTGTAGTATAATTTAATTAGGAGCAATGGACAAGAAATAGTTGCAAGTATAATTTTAATTAATTAATTTTATGGTTAAGTTGGTAATTTTAAATTAACGGACAGTTTTTCTAGAGTACTACTAGTTTATTGTACACAGCGCTGGTCAAAAACTGTCAATGTCAAAAGTGACTTTGACACTGACAGTTAATGTCAACATAAGTAATGTGCGGTGGGATTACGTAACTTTATTGCAATGAAATTCAGATTAAAATAACCTCTGAATCGGTAGAAATATTACAAAATCGGAAATGGTTCCATTTCTAATGAACCACTGTTTGTATTTGCAGTTATCAGAACGTAAAAAAGTTATTAGAAAACCGCTATATTGAACCGATCTCAATTCGAAAATGATTGAAATTTAGTTACGTAATCGCCCCACTGGTGTACAATAAAATGGCAGTGCTTATACTATTTTAGTCAAATGTGTTCTTTGTTTCTTTATTTTGCATGCAAAAATATATTTAATTCGTATATTTACATAGGGTTCATTATTGAACTTACTTATACGTTAAAATACATTTTCGTATGGCAACATTTTAAATATGACCGAATGATTTTAAAATTCAAAAGGACTAGTAGTAAATAGACTGTTGTAAATATTTTTGACGAAATTGAGAGAAATCATTGATTGATGTATTTTTTCTAAATTATAAAAATGATTTTCGATTGGTATGTCTAGGGTAAGCGCGATGTGCTATAAAAAATGTGCAAAAAATATATTTAATCTATTGTCAGCACCACGATTATAACATTTTTTTTTTTTAATTTATGAATGTTCAAAATGGATGAAAGATTGTTTGTAAATTAAATTATACGTTTGATATTCGATTAAAACTTTTCGATTTATAATCGAATTTTACTTAATTCATGTTCAGATCGAAAAGTTTTAATTTTCACTCGGAAAAAGAAAACCTTAATTATAAATTATGATTATTTTATTTGAAGTTTATTTAAAACGCTCAGAATGTGCGCAATTGAGGAATATTGTATTAGGAATTAATTGTAAAATAAAAAGGCTTTGAAAATGCTTTGAAAAAAAAATATTTTCGATATTTGACGATTAGGTAGTTGCATAAAATGTGAATAAGTGTGTTTGTATTGTAATGCGAAATTACACTTTAACAGATAAAAAAAATAGGTCACAAATTAGCCTTTCATAAAAAAACATTAATATGACTTAAGTAATATACTGTAGTCAGTTCATTGTAACATGATAGAATTGATGGCTGTCAAAAAAAAAGCCTATAGTAATTTACCCAGAAGAGATCAGACGATCGCCAGGTATCGTTTGAACAATTTAAAATAAATTCCTTAAAACCCCACCATAGGTTTATAGTTGTATTTTGTGAATCCACATCTTCCCAAGACTCTTTGTATGTCGCTTCTAAGCTTTGTGTGCTTATCACCTTCGTCCTCATCGGTACCTACCATTAGTGTTGCCAGGCGTCTGAATAAAACTAGACACAGACTTATCCGTTAAGTCTCTGTTTGTGTGTAGCGTGTCCGGGCAAATTAGACGGTGTCTGGCCTGTCCGGACTTTTACATTTGATCAGTCACTGATATTTCATTAATATTTATGAAGCTTTTACGGTAAATTATCAAGAATGCCTGTTTGAATACATAAAAAAAAACGTATTAATACTAAAAATCCTTTATAATTTGGGGGTTTTCACCAAATTGTCCGGTTAAATTGGCTGGTCTGTCCCGCTCATCGGGAAGGCCTGGCAACCATACCTACCATCATGTTATCGTCGGTCTTTTTGGCGGGAACTTGCAGAGTGACATTGCGTTTTCATTTCTATTTTCACAAATTCGTGTATTTTGAGTTTTATTGCATATTATCGGTGGTATTTTATCCAATAAAGATCAATCCATGTGCACCAGAGAAGTGAAATGAAATGAATTATGTGTATCGTGACTTTACAAGTTGTCTCAAAAAGTCCGTGATAAGTTTTAGTACAATGACCACCATTTTACTAAAACGTGACTGGACGGTGACTGATCATGCGGACTATGTGAAAGTGAATGTGCGGACTATATTAAAGTGATATTATAAATAAAATGTATGCGACTGAATGACTTTGTATACATGCTCATGAACAAATGAACAAAAACCAACATCATGGTATCGTAGTCAAACGAAAGCGCATCAATATTTGATAAAATAAGCTTTTAAATAGGCATAAAGACTCGCAATAATAAAAATACTTGCTATATCCCGCGGTTCACTTGGTTAATGGCCTATCTAACGCAAAAAGTTTTTCAATTTGGGCTTGTAGTTTCTGAGATTAGCACGTTCAAACATACATACAGACTCTTCATGAGATTAAAAATCAATTATTTTTACTGCCATGTTATAGTGAACAGACTATAGTGTCATTTTCATAGTATAAATAAAAAACTATCAGACCCTTTTCTATTTCGAATCGCTTACAATTTGCCCGTGCCAATTGTAAACGCAAAATTGAACTCTATTTACATAATCCTAAGTCATATTGTCTTGTAATAAATGAGCTTAAGTTGTAGGCTACATAAACATGAGGGAGGCTGGTTGTGATGTTTAAAATAAAAACTGATGTTAATGCAATATGACACTTATGCTTGGGTGATAAAGATTAATGATGCTTGAGATGCTGTTGAACTGTTTCAGACTTGTTTACGTTTAATTCTTTAGAGGGTGTCAAGGAAGATATGTCTCTGTTTTGTTGGTGTTAAAGTCTAAAACAGTTTAAAGCATGTTATAATGTACAGTGTGTGTTAATTATGCACAATACGTCACGTGTGTGATTTTCGTGTTTATTTAGTGGCTGTGGTGCCATATACAACAAAAAAAAGTTAAAAAATTGACAAATAATACGATAAAAAAAGTATTAAATTTAAGGTAGCGTTATGCTGCACTCTACTTGTTTTTGTGAGAATATTTTATTGTAACTTAAAAAATATATTTACTAGATTCAATATTTTATTTCCTAAATTCGTAATAATTGTTATATAAAAAAAACAGAGTATGTTTTTTTTTATTTTATATTTTTTTAAATAACTAATTTATTAGTATCATAAAAGATATTTCAATCTATAATATATCTTTAACTTACTAATTAACATTGGTCCTGATTTTTTGTTTACAACTAAACTAATTTTAATCTCACTATGTATCTTTCTAACAAAGAACATAAGAAGAGGATGTAAGAAATTTTGTCCTGTCAAATTAGTCCAATGCCTTTTTTCAATATAAATTTAGTCGCCATCTATCGCGCTTAAATACCTGCAAATGACGACAGCAAAGACTAATTTGACAGTCTTTCTATCCTTTCTATCCTTTTTCAATAATGTTTGTAAGAAAGAGATGTGATGTGACTAAAATTAGCTTAGTGCGATTTACAACAGAATGGGCACCATTATCTTTACGTAAAGTTTTTGGTTAATTAATAAAGTATTCACACATAAAACAAAGAGATATTTTTTATAAATATTAGTTTTATGTTCATCTCGCGACCTATAACCGTCGCAGTACGTCACTTAACTCATAACGATTGTATGTATAATTATTGTCAGCCCTATTATAAGGGGATACGATACATTTTCGTTCGATGTTTGTCTATATACAGTGTGAAGCAAATACTCTTTTTAACTCTTTTCAGTGTCATTGATTTATTTTATAATTTAAATACGTATTTAACAAAGTTATTTCAATTTTAAATTTTTAGATTTTACGATTTTGATATTACTACAAATTAGTTCTACCAAGAAAATACTATTGTATTAAAAAGAAAAAAAAATACGTTTGATGCACTAGGTGCACTTATTTTCGATTACTAATGACTTATACATTCATCCCTCAAGAGGAAATTCACGTATTTATTAGGACCTTATATTTACGTTTTATGCGTAATGATTTAACCATGATAAACCGGCTATCTAATGGCCAAAGAATTTTTCAAATCTGACTCGTTCTTCTGTTCTTGTGATAAGTTTGTTCGAACATATCAACAGACTCCTGTTTTATAATATTATCACAGATCATTATTGGTGTGTATACAACACACCAATTGGTGTTATTAATTACATACATGAGAATTTAAAAACCAAAGATTTAAAAAAAAAACATACCGTTTTAAAATCTTTAATCCGGCCACACTATATTATGTATATTAATATTAGTTATAATATAAATCTTGAACAATAAAAATCAGTAGAAACCAAAACCGCAAAATATCTATACAGTAGATATTTTGCGGTCAATTTAATGCTTACACGTGTTAACAATTTCTGTTTAAAATAATTTTCTGTGGGATTTACCTACTATATATTTACCAAGTTGCATATGGTATACTATAAATTTTATCTCATTGTATTTTCATTTGTCGGATTATAAGGTACTCCTTTTAAAAAGTGTCGGATTGCAAGGGTTCGGTGGCAACACTCTATAGTCCGACAGATTCAATCATCCGAGACCGCCTTGCAAAACATTTGGCGGATTACGGCGGGTCGACTGTAGTATCAAAAGTATAAACCGGCCAAGTGCGAGTCGGACTCGCAAACGGAGGGTTCCGTACAATATTAACTAACTTATTGTGCTATGAAAACATAATACCAAAAAAGGACGTTTGTTGTATGGGCGCCCCCTTTAATTTTTATTATTATATCATTTTTATTATTTGTTGTTATAGCGGCAATAGAAATACATATTCGGTGAAAATGTCAAGTATCTACCTATTACGGTTCACGAGATACAGCCCACTGACAGACAGGCGGACGGACGGACGGACAGCAGAGTCTTATGAATATGGTCCCGTTTGACACCCTTTGGTTACGGAACCCTAAAAAGAAACTTATGTAGCAATAATATGTAGTAATTATATGGTATGCCTAATGACCTAATTGTCCACACTTGCAATAATTTCTTATCTCGTACCTACGTTTTATTTGCCGTTAAATCCTTACTGATAAGATTGCTACACCATAATAGCATGACAATTAAAATGGCCATAATGTCGTAATGTTACCATTTTAGGGGTCCGTACCCCTGGTGTGCATTATGAAACCCTATTAGCTCACGCCGCCCCGTCCGTTTTTCACAGGGCATCTTTTTTACCTTATAATTGGTATACGTAATAATGACTACGTTACAAAAAAAGAGAATATTTTATTGCCGCACTTTATAGAATTATTCACTATAACTTCATAAATTTCATATATTTAATTTGGCGGGCCAGTTGTAATTATGTATTATTAAGTATTTGTTTACAAAACAAAAAGTAGTTTATTTAGTATATCAGTTATCTGGTTTCCATAGTACAAGCTCTGTTTAGTTTGGGATCAGATAACCGTGTGTGAGGAATGTCGCAGGATATTTATTTATTATATTCGTAGAAAAATTGCACAGTATAGTTGATTAATAGAATCACACAATTAAGTTTGTTTTATTATTGCACGGAACCCTCCGTGGTCGACTCCAACTCGCACTTGGCCTGTATTTATTGTTACAACTAAGTTTATGACTGTTTTCCGTAATTTATGTCTATAAACGCAAATCGCGGCATGACTATAGCTATTTAGTCATTAATAAGTGTAAATCAATTTGTAGTAATATCAAAAAATACAATCATATAACAAAGGGCTGACAAAATGGTATAATATAACTTTAGCTTGTATATCATACGTATAGTAGCGTTATATTATGCATTTAGGGATACATAACAACGTTTATGATTAGTGAATAGGGGGCCCACTCTCATTATGGTCTACCACTTGGAGTTTATGAAGAATTAGGTGTTTATGTCGCACAGTTTAAATTCAACTTTAACATGTCAATTATATGGCTGAAATTCAGGTGCAGCCAGTGTTGCTAAGCCGATTTCAGCTTTATTTTCAAATATCGTATGAGACGCTCAACTAATGATTTGATTTATTTACATAAGCCCTTTACACATAAGTTGTACAGGCATACTGCACTTATGGTGTCAAATGATTCACTGATTGACTAATACTTTGCATGTTTCACGACTATTTATAAATGTTTTCATAAATTATCTCTTTATCTTAACCATTTGTTTGTATGGATGTCACGCAAAAACGACTTTAGGGTCGGCAACGCTCGAGTGATACCCCTGGTGTTGCAAGTCTCCATAGGCTACGGCTACGCTTACAATCAGGCGGGCCGTATGCTTGTTTGCCACATTAGTGGTATAAAAAAGGGATTTGAATGAAATTTGGCACACATAATATGTTCTGGATATATTTTTTATCCCGGAAAAACAATATATCCCTGAGAAACGCGGGTGAAACCGCAGGGGACAGCTAGTTGATATTATAATGGCAATAATAATAATTAAATTAATGTGAAAGTGATTCATATAGTTATGAATATTTTTCCTTATCAACACACCGCAACATCATGATGATAACCTAATGATATTTTGGTAAAACCTATCCATAATGAGAATAAATATATACTTAAATATGATAACACATTATTTTATAAAAATACGTATTTCGATTTCCTTCCCCATTTTTACATTTTGGATTGAAAAAATTATACAAATATTAATTAAATATGGTTTAAATGCAACGTTATGACACATAGATGATTATGTTTGTCGTCATGAGGATACTGAATAATATACCTATTATTCAGTATCCAAAATGGCCGGTATTTAGTTTTATTTTATGAACTATATTTTTAGGTATGTAAACACCAACACTTTTTTCTTCATATAATCCAAGAATAATTATATTTTTTAAGTAGTAACAATTACCAAGAGGCATAATAAATGACGGATAACATTTTAAAAAATAAAAACAAGGATGTACATATGAGTACTTAAGGCGAAATTTTATTTTTCAATGTGCTGCCTGTCTTATTATTTTGGCTGAGAACTCCTCGGCATTACCAGAAGTAACCGATTTATTTATATTGAGCTGTTATTGAGAAATTTGTTAATGTTATTTATTTACAATCATGTGTTTGTACTAAGTTTGATCTCATTTTCGGAAAAATGGTCTGATAGTCAAAATACACTACCATAAAATAAGCATAGAAAAATAAATCTGAAATATCTTTGCTAAATAGATGTTGAATGATTTTTGTTGAAATTTTTATTGCTGTGATCAAACGCTTAGTACAAATCACAGAAAATAGGCATCAAGGGTCAATGCTGAGTCGAAAGGTTTGTTAATCGTTAGTCAAAGAATGCTGAGGTGCTGCCATAATTAATAAATCATATTAAAAGTATTTTCTATTTGACACTAACGTAGTTAAAATACATAAAAAACTGTACTTAAAATAAAATTAAAACGAATTCTTTGTTTTAACTACCTTATATTCCGATAAAATGGATTCGTTGTAAAAATTTAAGAAGGCTTGTAAAAATAAATATTTCATAAGGAAAAATAAGCTTCTTTAAAAAACCATTAACCTATGTTTGTGTGAAATTTTTGCGAAAGAATTTTAGATAAATTACATACCGCAATGTGTTCAAAATCAAATAGTACCTGACAAAACGTAATGTAGGTGTAAAAATATCCGATAACTGTTAGTATTTTACTCTTGCAACGAATCTATTTTATTTTTATTATTATGGCAGTACTGAAAAGTTCCGTTACATATTTCATGTTTATTTTTTCACCAATTTCAAGGTTAATTTAAAACTAATAAATGACTAATTTTTAGCTTGTTTGTCATTCATAAATCATAACAGTAATTTCGTAAACTCAACATCGTCATAATAATATATCATCATCATCATCAGCCTATAATGTCCCACTGCTGAGCACAGGCCTCCTTTCACAAATGAGGGTGAAAGGGAAGTCATATACTTCTTTTTAAATAATCTTAAAATTGGTGACAAAATATAATTGAAAATAGATAAAGTTCAATTCAAAAGTTAGTCTTTGTGGTTGTAATTCAGAGCTTGACGCATTTTGTAGCGAATACTAAGTAGTGCTACACTTTTTGATATTTGCGTGTTGACCAACCTACTAACACGCATTTATTTAAAAGTGTTTTTATCAATGTGGATATTTAAAAGCTAACAGTCCATAGTATGTACAGTTCAGCTTTAATTAAATCAATATTCTTGATGGATCATTTTTAGTGATGTTCTGTCGTAGCAAACTTTATCTCTGGTTCACTGTACACCATTAAACACTCTGTAATTATGTTTTCTAGTACCATTGTTATGTAGACGATAATATGCAGGCGAAATAATGTGATCGATTTTGAATTATCCCATTTTTAAATTTCAATGAAAAGGATGAAAAGATGAAGTGTCTCAAAAAATACCAAAAAAGTAAATAAAGGATTTCGTACCGATGTTTTTTGTTTTTAATTACCTAAAGTTAGTACCTGCCTATACTACTACTTTGATCTTTAATTCTTCTTGTAATTTTTATAGTTTGTTATTTAAGGGTACATGCGCTCTATGCGGCTAGCCGCAATGGGTTGACCGCAATCAAAAATATGTCCGAAATTTTTTATGCGCCCCGTGATGCGGCTGCTGGCCAAGGGCCGGGCAACCGAACGACTGGCCACAATGCGGCTAGCCGCACAGTGCGCACGTAGCGTAAGCATTCTTAATATTCCTTCTAAGAAAAAAACCTATTAATGTTTTTTTTTAATTACTTATTATATTTACAAATGTTTGTTCAATGATAACGAACATTAACAAACAGCTTACCTACGTAACCTAACGACGAATCATCATTTATAATTTTTATGCCAGGAACCGACAAATTCGGATACCTGGTGATTAAATAAATTAGCGACGTTTGTCCGCTCAGAATGAATATTCATAATGGAGCACTTATATAGCACTGTAAGGAAGTGCTATATAATTCAGTTTAAGAGGCAAAGTACTGTTGTCTTTTTGTCTGCTAGAGGAGACTACAAACGATTCATAGGTATGTAGGTCGAATTAAATATCTAAGCAAGTTTATTAAACTACTCAGTCACTTTCTAACGTCATATAACAAAAAGAGACGAGGTTATTTTAAAACCTGGGTTTGCTTTAAAACATGTTTTAAAGTAACATCAGTACCCCGAGTGTAAAGAACTGCAGTGCTATTCTGTAAAGTTCATTTACAATATCACTTCTGAATCCATGAAATGAAATAAATAAATAAATCCGCGATGAGATTAGAGTTTCATATTCTTAAAATGAGTGAGTTCGACACTAGCGCCACCGAGTGATGACGAAAGTGAGAAGAACTACGTCTGGTGAGTATTTTGAAGTTTTTCAATAGGCTGACTCTCGAAACTCACTTCACTTCAGTTAGCCTTGATGTTATCTAGAGAATACCAAAACAATAACAAGCGAGATGACAATCGAAGTGAGTGTGAGTTGCGAGATGACTTTCGAGATGATTTACCTTTTACAGAATAGCATAGCTGACGTTAGTAAACGCTTAGTACTAATGCGTTTGCGTTTACGATACTTCTCTATAGGAATTGGCACAGCGCGGCTCTAGCGGAATACTCATGGTACTAATTTACAACTTTATACTGAGTCGGGGCCTTTTTTACACCGCGACGCACAGATTTCTATTATTATAATTGTTGCTACTGTTTTATTTTTCTTTATTATTGTTATTATTTTGTGTGTACCTATCTATTATTATTCTGTGCGTTCTGGTGGAAATAAATTAATTTTTCATTTTAATTTCTCCCATACAAAATGCGTCAATTCTTTACACTCGGGGTACAGGGGGCAACAGTTTTGAAACCCTTTCGCTCGCAAGGAGTAATCATCGCTCGCCCTGTCCATTGCTAAGAACGAAAACCCTTTCTTGTGAAATCATTTATTTTGACTATTTTTATGACAAGCGCATTCATTGCCTACATTGCCACAGGTATAACTGATCGATCACACACACAAAATATAACCTTATAGTGGTCATGCTTGAAGTGAAAATATACTTACAGAGTGTCCCAGGAGTCGACGTCAAGCCGGAAACGGCGGGGCTACTGCGTATCGTTGGTGGAATCGTATTGAACACCATTAAAAATCTAATTAAGCTGTACGACGAAGAAACGGTGAGCCGTCATGACCAAACATAGATACGCCCGTAGCACCCACCCCGCAGGTGAGGCCAAGACATCATAAAAAAAAAGAAGTATTTTTTAAATTATAGGCACGTTATTGGCATTTAAAAAACTAAAACGTAATATAGGTACTTCGACCTATTTTAACTGAAAAAAAAAAAAACTTTTTTTTCTTGGCTTATTTCGTTTCGGGCTCGTTGTTGAATTCTGGGACCATATCATTAGTTATTAGGTATTTGCAGTGGTTGCTCGTCTGCTTCCTAGTTAGATATTTATCTGAAGGCACTTGCTTGTGAAGGCCTATATCATTAAGCCCGATGACCATGACAGTAACACTTGGGGACACACATCGTATGTTTCAGAAAAGCATGACTTGAAATACTGAGTGGATGACACAATAAGTAGGTACTTTTAAACCGACAATGATATAAAAAATGCCCGAGTAGGTTTTATTTTGCTTTTTTTATATAACGAAGTCGGTAAGCGTACGGCGCGCCTGATGGTAAGCGGTTACCGTAGTCATATGGACGCTTGCAACACACGAGGCATCACTAACGCATTGCCGACCCTTCCCCCCTCCCCAATGAGCTCTGAGTGCGTACCAAGCCAGAAAAATATGGCAATGTCAGATGAAACAAACTTATGTCTAATCTTCGCGTGCAGATGAGATGGAGATAGCGTGTTCCGCGGAACAAAAATGAACTAAGCGCTTTTTATCTAAATAACTCGTAAAGTATAGAATATTTTAAAAAATCGTTATTGGCAGCCCTAGGTCATATGTTAGTGATATTATTTATCGAATTGTTGTCTTAATTAGATACACCATGAACGAATAAAACCGAAAATTCATTATTATTAGAGGTAGCTTTGTGATTTTTTTCTATCGATGAAATTTCATTCCATTATGTTTTTGCTCAGGCAGAACCCTCGCGTATATAATGAAAATACCCATATAAAAATATTTTTTCATTTAAATACTATTTACTTGGTTAAATTTCAATTCTAAGATTGTTATTTTGCTTTATGGAACACAACATAAAGTTATTTGGCTGCGGTATTCTGTAAGGTGGAGGTGCTTCCACAGTCGAGCTGTACCTCTACCATGAGTTTTCTACACTAACGTAATCTACACACGCTAGCGACTACGGAGAATATTTTGTATAACGAGCACCGCCTCTAGTGGATACTTTTGGAAGTATTTCACATAAAATGTTTCACCGTAGTCGCTAGCGACTGTAGAGTAGATTACATTAGTGTAGATAACTCATGGGTAGAGGTACTGCTCTTTGCAACGCTATGCTCAGGTAGAGCTTAAAGAGTACCCAAGGCCTTATCTACTCTGTAAAGTATGCAAGTGAATTAATTTCTCGCGTATCATATAACAAAATAACTCTTCTGTTATGCATGCTGAGTGAGTAGGCCCTAATTCCACAGTTCATAAGGTTAAAATAATAAGTGGTATAATAACAAAGGTCGCTATGAGGTAACACTTGTATGTTTTAAGTGTCGTGGAATGTTAAAATCAAAATTAGGTTTGTATTAATTAGATTAGATAACAGGAAGTAAGGTAACATGGCATTTATAAAAAACAAAATATTCTGAATCTAGGTATTGAGATTAAGTATAATTTTTATTTCGGAGATTTTTAAAACAAAGTTAATTTATGCGTCTTGTTATTTTATTCCTCAGACAAAGATCGTAGTGTAGGTACTTGTATGCAAAACAAGTGGTCACTCACCTATATCAATGGGTCACGCGCATGCGTTACCGACCCTTATATACTTGAAACCTTCCTCTCTTCCTATGTGCTCTGGCGACCTTACTCCCGCGCAGGAACACAACATTCAGTCATTTGGCTGCGGTATGCTAAATTTGGGGAATGTATTGGGGAAGTACCCAATACATTCCCCCAATACTTCCCCAGTCTAGCCGTTCTTTGAGTAAAAAACGTTATGCCTCCATTGAATTATTACGCGTAGGCCTCTCTAAAAATCTTACAGTTTTTACGTACACATTTGCAGCCACTCGATGCAGGTAGCTAATGTGTGCAACACACATTAAAATCAAGGTAGTTAAGTATAAATACGTAACATCAAAATGGTTATTAATCAAATAATCTAATTACCTACAATCACAGATAGGTATGTGTAATATCACGTCTGCTACTAATAATCTTATCGGTTTATTGAGTAAAGAAGACAATATTGTTTGGTGTCTACACCTGTTAGTGCGATTCAATGAATAAATCTTTTATTTTACAGTTAAAATTCGTGTTTTCTTCAAGACATAAATTCAACATCCGGTATGGTAATCCATACCAGTAACTTTACATAAATCCTCACCTATTGCAACCTCAGAAAAGATACTCTGGCCGATTCTCACGTCTTTGACTTCAATGTCGTATTCACGGAACAATTTTGTTCCGTGGCCGTATTCAACTTTTGCCAAAAAACACGCGGATCTGGGGGCACGGGAGTGCCCCCGCCAAGACAGCCAAGCGAAGAGAAAGGGCACTACCTACCTTTTCTCGAAGCGCTTCGTCGATTTTTTGAACCCTCATAACTTGGGTTTGGTTTATACCAGATAAACAAAATTCTCAGGATATGATGTCAATAGTGAACTTATTAAACATATTAAGTTTCAATAACATAGCTCTTATACTTTAGATTTTATTGACATCTAAAAAACCCCGATTTCGTCACTGACTCACTGATGATCATCAAAACTCATAGGGTACTTCCTGAAGTCCTAGAAAGCTGAAATTTGGTATGTAAGCTTGTATTAGTACACAAACAACAAAAAAATTATAAAACTTGGAAATTAAAAAAAAAAAAAAAACTTTAGCATCTTACAAAAAGAAGTGAAATCCCACCAAAAACATTTTTATGTAAAATGTTGCCAAGACATGGCTCGCACTGTCAAAAAGTTATCAGATCTCATGTAGAGCCAAGCTTATAACTCTACATGCACTTACTCTACAAGCCCTAACTTCACAAACTCTACACACCGTAGTTAAAATATGTGGCTTGGCCGTTTCACTACTACAAAAACGATTGAATAACAAAAAAGTAATGAACAGTGAATACATTTTTCACCTTACTCCCATGTGACGGTACATTTTGACAAGTCTATCATAATCTTAGTAGATATATTTTTTATTTGACATTATTTGCATTAGGCAGAGAGTCCCCTTACCCCTAATGGTAAGTGGTTACCGACGCCTATGGACATAGCATAGCAGGGGGAACCGGAAGCTCTAGCTCACTGTAGGATTCGAACTCGGGTTCAAAATTCAACCCCTAAGGGGGTAAAAGAGGGGAGAAGAAACTACGTGGCGGAAGCTAGTGCTAAATAATCAATTGCATTGCACATAGGTATCTATTAGATAGATACTCGTTATGAATGAGTATGAAACCACACGCTATTCTCCGCACCGCACGTAATTGGACGCCTTGCATACATTTTGGTTATCGAATGACGTTCACCTTGGTAATGGTGACAATACCCGTTACGTGGTTTCCGTTTGGTTTGTGGATCGTCAACCTTTGGTACTATAGGTGTGGATACTCAAATGTGATTGAGATGTACTCGAAGCTAGGCAGTGATTACAAAAAGGGCGAGATTTGGTATTATTCCTTTGAGAAGTTAGAATGACGTTTGGTGCCTGGAGAATATCTTGAGTCATTTCAAATATTTATAGAACGCTCGCTGGATTATATATAAGAAATAATTGGTTCTGGGAGGGTGCATGTTACATCAATGAAAGGTTTTTGGAAATATGCCACGATAAAATAGCATTTTTTTATTATTTGTGTTTATATAAATTTATTATCAAGGTCGGAGGTTCCCAAAACTATTTGGCCCGTGAATCTGCTGTTTTTTCGTTTTCCGTAAACCGAGCGGGAGAGATAGATGTGCTAATACCGTGACTTCTAGAATTATTATAATAAATAACCATTTTACAAATATATACATTATATATATATACATTTTACTGGTAAAGTTGAGTCCCATTTAATTATTATCAATTTACAACATTGTAAGTACGTGCTACGATTTAACCTTCGCTGCGAACAATTTCTCAAACATTACAAAATTATATCGTTTTAGTATAAAGTTGCGTCAGGTTGGAAACACCTGAGAGAATGCATTTGGCACAGACACCGGTTCCGAGCGCTGTGAATGATAAATAAGTTGGAGTCCCTGAAAACGCACAGCAAATAACTACGTAGGTACTTACTGTAAGCATCTAAAAATAACGATACCTACTATAGTATGCACGCCGCGGTTTCACCCGTATTTCCGAAAGATCCTATGTTTTCCCGGGATAAAAAGTAACCTATATGTTAATCCAGAATCTATCTGTGTGCCAAATTTTATCCAAATCCGAAGGATGGGATATTTTTCTTTAGCTACTGCTGTTGATCAGCCCGGCATACGACCTCAGATGGCTCCAGTGCGCTCTGACTTTATTATGAGGATGAAGATAATCTGTGTTTATACTGAAACCACCAATTACTTTCAACTAAGTTTTATTATTTATTCAGCTACTTACTAGTAGCTTATTTTCCATTTGGTTGACTAGAGGAGGAGATAAGACCGCCCATTGTACACACAATAATTTAAGTTTAATCATATTGCTTATTTCTTATATCCTAAAGAGTTATCTATCTATAAGGCTAATCAGCTAGGGACGGCTTTTCCAAAATCGACTCCTCGTAATGAGGTCTCCGTCTGATGTCGATATTCAGTCCTAAAATAGCTACACAAATAAATTAATCAACTTTAGTCCGGATTTCTTAATAAATATAGTATTGGTATATTCTTGGAAATTCCAGACAGGTTTCTTTACGTTTTCCTTGATCGTCGACGAGCCAACGGTAAAATCTTCGCGGAGGTTCATTCACATTGTAAGTAGCCGGCGTTTATAACAACATCTACCTATATTTACCTATGGCTCGTTTGTCGGCATCAAGAAGCTTGTCTGCGTCTATAAAACACTTCCGTGACTGACGGACTGTCAACAGACACCATAATGTGGAGCGATTTCAAACCTGGAGAAAAAAATCCTTGAATACCCTAGGGGTAAGGTAGACTGTGGTACGTACAGGTGTTTGTTCTTCAGCTATTTATGTTGCTGACGGTACTAACGCTGCAGCTCACAAATCTCAATTATGTCTAATGTGGTACCATATTATGCTTTGGTTTTATGTAATTCCAAAATGTATTTTCTTTCTTTCTTTATTAACCGACGAAAAAACGGAGAAGGTTTACATGTCGACGCGTATATATATATATATTTTTGAACCCATGACTTTTTACAGAATAGTCCGATTTTGATAATTCTTATTGGATAGGGTATACCTCTAAGTTGGTCCCATATTTTGGATACAATAAACCTACCCTAAGGGTGGGAAAATAGGGGTGATTTATTGTTCACTCACAGATTTTAATGCTGAGTTGTTTATTACAGGAAAAGATATCAAAAAATAGACACAAAAAATGATAAAATAAAAACATTTTAACAAAAAAATTAAACCACCGAAAAAAGCAAAAAATAATTTTAAATATAACTTGAATTTTATAAGGTTTTGCAGTCGGGGATAAATAAACAAATATTACAAAAAAAATACATACCTACGTCGGTTATTGGTTTATCCACGACTGCAAAACCTTATAAAATTCAATTTATATTCAAACAAAATTTTTAGCTTTTCAGTTTTTTCGGTGGTTTAATTTTTTTGTTAAAAAGTTTTTCTATGCCTCGGGAATTTTTCAAAATACAGATCCACCTTTGTTGACGATGTGTTCAATAATATCCGGATTAACGTACAGTAACTTTTTACCAATTATGTTATCAATACCAAATATTCCGAGAACGTACGTATCACGTAAACAGTTTGACTCATCGCGATGTTACTAGAAACAGCCCACCTTTGTTTGTTATCCGATTATCCTAAAATCAATCGTTTTACAACTTCTTCGACTTGTGCTGAAGATACCAGAAAATTTATGATTATGATTTCTTCGAGATTAGATTATTTTGAGCGACATCCAATCGATATTTTGAAAAACAGGAGGAGGGCAAAGGAAAAGTGAAGAAGCTGTAAAATTTAATTTATTTCAAATTTTGGGTACGAATAGGAAGAGCAGAAAAGAGATGGATGTATTGAGTGAAATATGAGTAAGAAATAACTGAATACTGATAATATATGACAGATCGAAGGTACGAATGCAGGAAGCGTTAAAGGTGGATTATATTTTGGGTATCTAGGATAGAATTTGCAAATGTTAGACCATAATCAATAACAATACCGACGGCACCACAACCAAATATTGGTATTGGTGGTGCTAGCTAACTGCTATTAATACCTATACGATACGATTTGTCACCACTGGTCTTTTATACGATTTGACACAACTTACATTTCCCACTTTAGAGGGCCTACTTACTATGCGGCTAGCCAGAATGCAGTCAGCCGTCCAGTAGACTGCAATCAAAAGTATGTAAGAAAAAATCGATTCTATTCGCACTGTGATAATAATAATAATATTTTATTTTCATTAACAAAGTTTTTACAATTATAAGGTAACAGGAGTCTCCTTTTAAGCAATTAATGTGATGCGGCTGTGTTGGCCAAACGTCGGCCAACCGGACGGCTGTCCGCAAAGCGGCTGTCCGCAAAGCGGCTAGCCGCACAGTGCGCACGTGGCGTGTATCAATGGTCCATGAAACTTTGGGCAATTTACTCTCTGAAAATGGAGAACTCCTTCATCAGGTCTTTTCTCAAAACTGACTTCATTTAAATCTTTAGACGGCCTCCAGACACTGCATGCAAGGTGTGTGTGTGTTACCTAGGTCTATAGTATTATTCATTAGTCTATTGATGTTGACTTATTCATTTTTAGCGAGAAATACTGGAGTTTATTCGAGAAATACTGACATTTATTTATAAAACCGCCTGTTGTATATCATGTTTATTTTTCAGTCTTGTTGCAACTGCATCGATATGAGTTGCAATCTTATCATAACTTAATATTTAGGAGTGTATATTTTACAATACTATCATCAAGTGTTTACATTTAATTTAAATATTCTAAATTGGAACTGGCACACTCGCTTGAGGAATCAAGTGTGTGTGTCAGTAAAAAAACTACTATGTTATAATTTTGTATATTTACAAAAAATACATTTTCCAAAAATGGACTTAATTCCATTAAATACTGTAAATATGTCGAGAAATACCTTATTCAATTTGAAATAAAATTACCGCAAAGTATGGTCACTAGGCTCGTGCACAGACTAGAGCTAGGCGCAAGCCGTCATCGCCCCACCCCTTTACTCCCTTGCACTGCTTGCACTCCCGTTGAGTATTACGTCTACACTTTATCTTATTACTTACATGATTTTCCAATTAATATATATTTTTTTATTCTTATATTTTTTGTTTTTTTAATATATTTTTTAGTACCAGTATCATTTGTACGCTCGTCGCTGTACAAAGTGTGTAAAACAATGACCTGTACATAATAAATTTTTCAAATAGCACTCGTTCTGTGACACAGTAAAGTACCTACCTTGGTACCTACCTATTTGCTGTACCTATGCACAGCTATGCACGTACATGTCAAATCAACGCACTTATCCAGGCATTATGATAAAATGTCAATTGTTATTCGTAACCATAATATAATCTCCGGTAAAAACAAAACTGTAATAAATACTAGTGTAAAAGTACTACCTGACATGAGCACAATAATAATACGTACGTGCTTATTTCACCTCATACTATGAATCTTAACATTCTTTTGTTCGTAGAATAAAGGAGCTATGTTAACAAAACAAAGAATGGCATTGACTATGAGAAGTAATTGACAAAAAATCATGGCTAAGTGGGAGTCGAGCCTCGCTTTATTGGAGTTCCGTACAACATAGCCACAGATAGTCCTATTTTTTTTGGCCTGGACACCACTATAAACGGCTTCCTTTTCATGATGTAAGGGAAATAATTTATATTCACTTTTTGTTTAACTAGAGATCCTGACGTACGGAAGGCAGACAGATACTCGTAGGTACCTAGTAATACAGCCAGGGCACATACTAAATAGTTACTACGGCCAGGGCTCCATTTTGCGTTTTCTCATAATCAGACACTTCCCTCAGAAATAATTCCACAGCCATAAATAATCCCAAAAACTGCACGCCAAAATCTATACAGACATAGTTCGTCGTATTTTTTCCTTCGCCGTGAAGCTATTTATAGTTTCTAAGAATCAGTGACAAGTCGAGTAATCGAGTCAGACAGTTCTATCAGTTGTATGTATTGTAAGTGCGTGTAGGTGCCTACTCAACTATTGCATGCCGGCCTACTCAACTATGTAGACGATTTTTAAAAATTGCACGCGTGACTCATCTTATCGGATACGACATACATTTTTAAAACGGTGATATCCTGCGTGCCTCATTATTAGGAATAGGCTCTGTTCAGGCTGAGTTGGATTACTATAAAAGTTGGTAATAACTTCGTCCCCAGTTCCCGAGTCATTCTAACTAATATTATAAATGCGAGAGTGAGTTTGTTTGTTTGTTACGCCTTCACGCCTCAACTAGGTACTCAACGGATTATCATGAAATTTGGCATGCAGATAGCATATGGTATGAAGAAGGACATAGGCTACTTTTTATCCAGGGAACGCGGGTGAAACCGTGGGGATAGCTATATGACGAATAAAAAAAAGAGAGTGTAAATAATGTGATGTAAGAAAACTATCGCGATTGCGTTTACCAAAAAATAAAGTGGGGAAAGACCGACTATGGGGAAAGTTCGTCAATTAAACCTATTTACATAAATATTTAATATGTACATATGTCAAACACATTTAACCAACCCTATATTGATCGTAAAAATATTCATCTGTGTGTTTGACTTTATTATTTTACCCGCTATAGTTTTACCAAAACCACAGAATAAATAATAGTAGGTACTAACCCAATGATATTATAAGTACTAACCACAGAGATCTGCAGGGCTATTTTAAAACGCTCGGATTCGATATCGGAAACGGATTCAAAAAATACCGAGGCGATATTCCGCAATTGCTTTTTTAATTTCCGAATTTAAATATTTTTGATGTTTCTTTACGGTAATATCATTTCGATTCATCGAAAAGTTTTTGGAAATTAAAATAGCAATTGCTGAAATTCGCCACGGAATTTTTTGAATCCGTTTCCGATATCGATTCCGACGTTTTAAAATAGCCCTGCTGTACTAACGTACCAAAACTTTATTATTTACATATGAATATACCTAACTGAGAAAGGAAATTAAAAAAGTATTCTCAGAAACCTCACCGACTGTGATTGACTATATTTATAGTCAAGTGTGAGTGCACGTTTTTTGATAAGGCTGATAAGGTGGCGTATCAGCTGAATTAATATTGAAGGACTGTCTGGATTTTAGAATTTATTAAATTACATAAGTATTTTATATTGTATAAGCTTATCGACGTAGGTATGTTAGTTAAGGGTTTTGACGGGCCAGTTGGCGGACTCTGTTTAAGATTCCACTTATCGCGCCGCAGGTCGTGGGTTCGATTCTCACACAGGACATGCATTTGTGTGCATGAACATGCCTGTATGTCCTGAGTGAGGTGTAATTATGTATATTAAGTATGTATTTACAAACAAAACGTAGTAGGTATATGTATTATATCAAATATCTGGTTTCCATGTACAAGCTCTGCTTAGTTTGGGATCAGTTAGCCGTATGTGAGGAATGTCCCAGGATATTTATTTATAAGACCCCTAAAATCTGCTGACCTAGTCTCAAGCCTAGTCGGCCTGCTGGTAAATATACCAGTCCTAGTATTGTGCTATAGCTTCACCACGCCGCACCGACCGGTAGATTTCATTTTCCTCGAAATACGGATAATGCCATCGCGGCGCCAAACAAATAGGTACCTAAGTACCTACTATGTAAATAATTAATTAATTCATGACTGGGTTTGTTTGAATCATGGGTAAATTGAGCACCTCATGAATGGTTGAATACCTAGGTAGGCAAGGATTAGGTAATACAGATACAGTAGATTATTGTAGGCCTAGGCAGGCAGCTACATTTTCAACTTGTTTGATAGGTCGTAAGTTCGGGTAAAGAATCCGTCTTGTAACAAATGTGCTAAGCTTTGTACCTACATCTTTGACCCCTATTACGCGAACAATACCGTATATATGATTGCATGCATATATACGGTACGGACTCAGGATTATCCTAACTATCCTATCCTATCCTAACTAGGGTGAACATGCCGGTTTGCCGACCACCACCGGTTCACGACCACTTTAACGATAACTATTATAAATAGTCGAACTATAAAGCGTTAAAGTTACATTTTATTTCTGAATTCATCATCAGTCTTCCCCCTTCGCTTCGCTATACCGTTTTTTGGCCTATGATTCGAAATATCCCTCAGGTGAGCCTTGGAACGACAGCCGTAACGCATTGTCGATGTTGGTTCCAGAAAGTTAATAAAAAAAGAGCGAGCAAGCACTTTCTAAAACGTAAATATAAAAGGTTTTTAATCAGATATGTGCATAAAAATTAGGCTTAGGATGTCAAAAAATACATGTTCTCTACTCTAAAGTATTATTAGAATAAAAATTGTGTGTTTTTTTATTAAAACAATGGGTGTTCGCCGAAGACCTTAACCGAAATTAACGCTTTTTCGTTTCTTGACCAAGTGGTCGGGAAACAACTGTTTCAGGCCTTTTTCTTTTTAGATTTTCTAATATAGGTATACTGCATGGTACGGCACACCGTTCTTTGCGATTTGTATTCTTTATGATATGGTTTATTTACAGGTAGATTGCGATCAGAAAGATGTATTGGTAAAATTGAAATAACGGCACATTTCGATAAATAAAATAAATAGTTTGGTGGTCGAGAGCTAAACTAGTTCCCGTCCATACTATTATCGTATGAGTTGTTTATATAACTAAAAATGAATTATGCCTGTTATGCCTATTCTTCTTCCACAAGAAACTGGTCGAGAATTGCTTGCATGCCTGGCTTTGGTGGTAAAATGCATTTTTTTGATATTGATATTTTCGACCAATCATATGCATAAGGTTCTTTTTTCAATGGCGTTTAAATGGTCGTGACGAAAATGATGGACGTAAATAGGCCTAAGGTGGTCGGGAGCTGACAAAATAGCACTTTTCGATAAATGTTTCTCGTTTATTTCATTAAAACTTGCTATAATTCATATTTTTGAAGTGTTTTCTTTTAGTTCCAAGTATTGTTTGAACTAAAACTACATAAGTTCTAAGAATAATGTTACTACATATTTTTTTTTTTTTTTTTTGTACCACTAAGGTGGCAAACAAGCATACGGCCCGCCTGATGGTAAGCAGTTACCGTAGCCTATGGACGCTTGCAACACCAGGGGCATCACTCGCGCGTTGCCGACCCTGAAGAAATCTCTTCAGACCCTTTTTGAAGAACCCCATGCTGTACTCCAATGGGAAAACCACGGCGGGGAGCTCATTCCACAATCTGAGCGTCCGCGGAAGAAAACTCCTTTGAGCCCGCACAGTTCGAAACAATTCTGGTTTCAATATGTGAGGATGGACTCCCCGTCGATGGCGAGAGTTGCGATGGTAGAAAGTAGCTGTGGGCATCAAGTCGAACAATTCCTTAGAACACTCTCCGTTATACAAGCGGTAGAACACACATAAGGAGGCAAAGTCTCTCCTCAGACTAAGGGGCTCTAAACCGCTTGTAAGCTCGGGATCGTCAACAATTCTGATGGCACGTCGCTGAACCGAGTCAAAAGGCCTAAGCTGGTATCCAGGTGCTCCCGCCCATAGATGACAACAGTACTCCATATGAGGCCGGACCTGCGACTTATAAAGTTGCAGCCTTTGCCCCGATGTGAAGTACTGCCTCGCTCTATTGAGTACTCCAAGCTTTTTGGATGCCAGCTTAACCTTGTCTTCCAAGTGACTTCGGAACAAAACGTCACTAGAAATGTCGACACCAAGGATCCCGATGCTTTGACTGATGTTCAAGGAGGTGTTCTGGAATTGTGGAGCCACAGACCATGGGGTTTTCTTAGCGGTGAACGCGCAGGCTTGAGTCTTGGTAGGGTTGAAATGGACTAGGTTTAGTCGACCCCAATCGGAGACACTAGTTAGTGTACTCTCGATTTCAGACATCAGCCGTTCGCGGCTTTCCTCCACCTCGGAACGAGGGATATTTGCACGGCCCGTGTATTGAGCGTCCCCTGTACTGTCGTCCGCATAGCAATGAATGCCGTCAATAGACAGCATATCATTGATATGCAGTAGGAACAGTGTTGGTGACAACACAGAGCCTTGCGGGACGCCAGCATTTATGTCCATGCTATCGGAGCAGCTACCATCGACGACGGCTCTTATGCATCTGCTGGACAGAAAGCTGGCGATCCTCTTGCATAATCCCTCGGGAAGCCCGTATGCTGGTAACTTCGTAAGAAGACCCCTGTGCCAGACCCGATCGAACGCCTTCGCCACATCTAGGCTCACTGCCAAAGCCTCACCTTGACTCTCGATCGACCGAGTGAGCGGGTGAGCGAGTGACCAACGGTGCGTGAGATACACAAGGAGGTCACCAGCTGAGCGACTGTGGCGGAAGCCATATTGTCGGTCGCTCAACAACTCGTGATCCTCCAGGTATCTCAAAAGCTGCGTGTTGACCACTCGCTCCATGACTTTTGAGAGAAGAGAGGTGATGGCGATAGGCCTGTAATTCGTCGGGTCTGATCTGTCGCCCTTTTTGGGCACTGGGTGCACGTGGGCAATCTTCCACGAAGACGGGACTTCCTTTTTGGTGTAGGAAAGCGCGAAAAGACGCGTCAATACTGGACACAATTCAGGAGCACACTGCTTCAGAACCACTGCCGGTATGCCGTCTGGCCCACTCGACTTATGGATGTCCAGAGAAAGCAGTTCCCGCCGGACCTCCCGTTGGGTAATGCTTATCTCCGGCATGGAGCTAGCACACTGCGCGATGGTAGGCGGTGTGGCGCCCCCGTCATCCAAAGTCGAGTTCGAGGCAAAGAGAGAGCCCAAAAGGTCAGCTTTCTCCTTTGCACTATGGGCCAAGTTTCCGTCCGGCTTACGGAGTGGTGGCAAGGACGACTGGCAAAAGTTTCCTTCAGCAGCTTTGGCAAGAGACCAGAAAGCGCGACTTCCAGACGGAAGGCTAGTCAGCCTCTCACCAAACCTACCGACGAAATCGAACTTAGCCCTAGCAGTCATTCGCTTACTGAACCTCGAGGCAGCATTAAATTTGCGTTTCGCATCAGAGATGTTAGGGTCCTGATTAGTTCGGGCCGTGGTCCAAGCCTCATACAAAGACTGCTTATTTTGTCTAGCATCTTTGCAGGGCCGGTTAAACCACGGTCGTTTCTTCGCCCCTGCAGCCACTAGCGGAACTATAAAGATTGTAAGTCCACTAAGTGGTCGTGAACTGGCATGTTGACCCTATTATAGGTGCAAAAGTGAGTTTGTTTATAAGTTTGTTTGTTTGTTACGCCTTCACGCCTCAACTAATCAACGGATCATCATGAAATTTGGCATGCAGATAGCCTATGGTTTGGAGAAGGACATAGGTTATGTCCGGGAACGGGATCTATACTGGCTGTCCCTCACGGATGAAACCGCGGGGCCAGCCAGTATATAATTATAATAATTGGAAAATATAAAGAACATTTTTGAAAAACCCCTTGTAATTCTCCTATAGATATACAGTAATAATATCGAAGCGCTCGTGGTGTAGCATGATTAGCCGTTCTTAATCGATCGGCAAAGTTAAGCTACGTCTATCGTGGTCGGTACCTGGATGGGTGACCGCCTAGTGGTATTTCAAATCGAGCGTTTCCGTGCTTCGGAAGGCACGTAAAGCCGTTGGTCCCGGTTATCACTTTAATTGTGATAGTCGTTAAGCTAGTTGGATGCCTCCTAGGCGGTTTGAAAAATTCCAGCAGTAGGTTGACCACTAGCCTACCTCTACCGATCCGCAGTGGGCACGCGTGGTGGAGTATTGCCCATTCCCTTTCACCTTCATTTGTGAAAGGAGGCCTGTGCTCAGCAGTGGGACATTATAGGCTGATGATGATGAATAATATCAAATATAGGAAAATCCCAAAAAAAACCTTCGGGAGCGGTTTTTTACCTTGTCGACTCGACGCGCTAAGTACATTAGTATAGGGACACTTTACTCTATGGTATAGGTAGGTACCTACTATTAAATTATATAGGTACTGCCTATCCAGGGTATAAATAAGTAAGTACATAAAGAAGATGCATGTCTGGAAGAGATCGCTTTTTAGCGACAACCAGCCAGAAAACCTTCGTTTCTTTTTGATTTTGTTAATAATTTCTGGTGTACAGTAGATACGGTACAATACCTATAGAATTATCTAGCTATCTAGGTATAAGATGTCCAAAATATATCATATTCATATACTTACCTACATCGCTAAAAAAAGAGCAACGAACTAGTACGAATCAAGTTCGATCGCAAAAATAATAAAACCGCCATAAAATTCGAACAAGCAATTCTATTATGTAATGGCCGTGATAATGGTGTCCTTGACCTTTGTGGTGTGTAGGTATAGAAACAGGCGCTCGCGCATTGCGCCCCGCGCTAGTTCAGCGTAACGAGAATGTAAGCCGGAAATTTAAATTTGGAACACGTGACGTTTACGTGACGCATATCTTACGTCGCCGCGTCGTATGATATTCGTGCATTTCAATGATTTGAGTGTTTTTTTGTGTGTTAGAACATGTCTATCGCAACTAGGTATTTAATCAAAATTTTTAAGAAAAAAGTTATCATACTTCTAACCCTCTCTCACCTCTTTATCTATTTTTCAACTTACGAATAATAATTTAAATAAAATAAAAAAATATTCTTGGAATTGAAAACATATTTTTTATGTAAAACTTCTTGTAATTAGTTAATTCCATTTCAACCAATGATATCAACAATTAGCGTGCGTTAATGCGACATCTACCTCTTTTATTATAATACCTCTTTTATTATAATATCCTTAGAAAATATATATGTCTAGAAAGAGTATCCCCATACTACATGACTTTTAAAAAGTGGCCAACTTTGCTACGTCTTATCCTCGCGGTACGTCATTCTGCTTGTCATAGTGACGTTTATAATGTTACCAGTTGTTGAAAAAAATCCAATAAAATGGGGAAAAGTATATTACGGTGTCGATATCTTTTTAAACTCCGAAAATAAAAGTTGAATCGGGAGAGTACATGATAATAAGAATAAGATTAATGGCGCCGATATAAATTGAATAGGTACTTATTATTTTTACTTTGATGTCAACGAACAGTAATTATTTGCGTTGACATTTCAAATCAAGTCAAATCAAGCAAATCAAGTCAAATCAAGTCAAATCAAGTCAAATCGAGTCAAATCAAGTCAAATCGAGTCAAACCGAGCCAAACAGGGTCAAATCGAGTCAAATCGAGTTAAACCAAGTCAAACCGAGTCAAATCGAGTCAAACCAAGTCAAATCAAGCAAATCAAGTCAAATTGAGTCAAACCGAGTGAAATCGAGTCAATAAGTCAAATCGAGTCAAATCCAGTCAAATTGAGTCAAACCGAGCCAAACCGAGTCAAATCGAATCAAATTGAGTCAAACTGAGTCAAACTAAGTCAAATCGAATCAAATTGAGTCAAACCGAGTGAAATCAAGTGAAATTGAGTCAAATCAAGTCAAAACAAAATTGAGTCAAATCAAGTCAAAACAAGCAAATCGAGTCAAACAATTTTTTTTGGCTGGTTTCCACTACGGCTTCTCCGAATGATGTCTATCCATTGGCTTCTTAAAATTGGATCAAATGGTATTCTGCAAAAAAGTCTCATATTACTAAATTAAAAAAAGGTTATTCGACACGCGTGTATGTAATATGATTGGAATTGCAAAAGATTCACAATTTAAAGTAGTGTCCGCCATATTGAACTATTTAGTTATTGGTCCGATTGCTCTCAAAATTGATATTTGAGAGGCCTTTGGAACATAAACCACGTCAATCGGACCAATAACTAAATAGTTCAAAATGGCGGACACTTTTTTTCAATTTTGACCAAAGATTCATGTTATATGGTCCAAGAGTCTCCCAAAAATCAATTTTCAGAGCAATCGGACCAATAACTAAATAGTTCAATATGGCGGACACTATTTTAAATTGTGAATATTTTGCAATTCCAATAATATTACATACACGCGCGTCGAATAACCTTATTTTTTAATTTAGTAATATCCGACTTAAATAAAAATGTAATAAAAAAAATTGCATGGTACACATATACAAGGTTACATCGTACGCCTATGCAACGCGGCACTACGTAGTTCAATTTATTTTAAACAGATGGCTGTACTGTTTACTTGTATGAAGAAGTATTTTGCAAAATGTTCCGGTGACCGCATCCATGGTTATATGTATAAATCACTGACTATGATGGAAAAACCGAAAACGACAAATACGTCAACTTAAAAAAAATAGGTCCGCCATCAAAATGATATTTGTTATTAGCTCGAGGAAAATCTTAAATTATTACCCATTTTGATTTTTTCATTACTGAAGCGACTACTATCTTACATGACATAATCGTCATTAGCATTAAAAAAACCCTAAAAATTCGACTTGTCCACCATCGCTTATGATATATCAGTATCTACATACTCGTATTTAACTATTGACTGATATTAATTACCATGGGAGTTTTGAGTTCATAAACTGGCAGGACAGGCAACACATAAAAAATGGCGCTTACTCAAAATAATTTATTTTCGAAACATTTCAATGGCTTATATTGGAGGAACTAATAGGAAATATTGTTATTTACCGATGATAGGTGAGTTTTTTCGTTGGTCTAGATCGGCCCATGTAGTTTTTACACACTTTTATCACACAAAACGACATTTTGAAACAATACGATTTTGGTGATTTTGGTTGTGTCCCAGTGACGTCTCAACTGACACTGAGGACGGGAAAATGACTTAGCCCCTAACAGTTAGGGGCTATTTTTATCGACGCGTAAACAGCTTCGTAGCTCCGTCTGGATATATCATTAGTCAAAGATAATATCATTGATTTCAACACTGCGTTTTTAATTTGGGTATTTCGTAGGTAGGGTGAACATGCCAGTTTGCCAACCACCTCCGGTTCACGACCACTTTAACGATAACTATTACAAATAGTCAAACTGAAGAATGCACATTTGTGCATATAAATTAGACTTAAATAAACTTGATAACCCAGACCATAGATGGATCAGGATTTGACATTGAACACCACGTCTTTGAAGCTTAATTTATACTCCTCATTTTCCTTTGTTTTTCTGTCTAGATACTGAGTACTATGTATAAGCATTATCTTTTGAGTGCAAGGCTATATTACAAAACTGTAGAAAGCAAATAACTTGAACCTACTTGCCTACCTACAGTTTCAAGGCAAGGACGGCATGTAAAAGGTAAACATAAACAAGTATGCAGATGCAGACACATAGTGTATCTGATGGTAAGTGGTCATAGTCACCTATGAACATTTGCATAATACTAGGGATACCAATGTTACCATGCTTTTCTTGAAGGAGCTTTATATTTTAGCGTGTAGCTCATTCTAAATCTTATGCTGACGCTGATAGGTGCAACAGCTAAGAACACGGGCTATTTTACTCAACTGACTTTGCAATCAAGGATTTCGCGAATAAACCGGTATGCCAGATATCTGTGCCGTGGAATGCCCCAACGCCCCTTTTTAGTTCGGGTCAGGTTACGACGCATTCCTTGGAATTTACATATTGTATGCATGATGGTGCAGATGGTGTTCTTGTTATTGTAAAGTGTGTTGCATTCAATGGAGAAATTTATTAGCACAGATGGAGAAATTTATTAGACATTTGGCCGATGCATTTGAGAAAATCAACAATGCAACAGACTAGGGCATGTAATATCGGAAGATTTTTCAATTCCGATATTGATTTCCGATATTGGATCTCAATATCGGAATTCCGATATTAATATCGGAATTCGACATTTTTATTATAAATTGCACATATTCCTTATAAAATGCACTAATTATCTATCTATACTAATATTATAAAGTGGAAGAGTTTTTTTGTTTGGTTAAACTGGCTAATCTTTGGAACTACCGGTCTGATTAGTTTTTTTTTTTTTACTTATATGAAGCTACGTTATCCCCGAGTATTATAGGCTACTTTTAATCCCGGGAACGCGGGTGAAACCTCGGGAGTCAACTTGTTCGTTATTAATTTGGATTGAAAACATCTTCTGCTGCATCGCGTTATTGGTGCGAAAGGCTGTCAACGGCATTTTCGGGAAGCATCTTCTGCAACACATCTCCAGTGTGTCAATTTTCCGGCTATCTTGTAGGCTTAAGGACCAAGTTTCAGCTCTTTAGAGAAAGATCGGAAAGACCAGGCATCTCATAAGTCGAATCTTTGTTTTCCTAGTTATACTTCTGTTTTTCCAAATCTTCCTACCGCTGATCTTGTGATTACACATCGTCTTCTGTCTGATCTCATCTTCACAGTATCCTGTGTTGGAATTGGTAGAGCCGAGGTAGATGTAGATTTTTATCAGTACGTCCAATCTATTAAGTTACGCCCGGTCTATTATTAAAATTTTCATCTTATCTCTGTTGATTGCAAGTCCCAATTGGAGACTAGTGGTTTCTTAATGAGCCGAGAGGTCCTCCATATCTTCTTTAGTTTGGTTAAGAAGAGAAGTGTCATCATCGTGAGTCAAGGAGAGGCATTGGCAGTGTGCCTAGATGTGGTGACGGCATTCGATTGGGTCTGGCACAGGGGTCTTCTCACGAAGTTGCCAGCATACGGGATTCCGAGGGATTATGCAAATGGGTCGCCAGCTTTCTGTCCAGCAGATGCATAAAAGCCGTCGTCGACGGTAGCTGCTCCGATAGCATGGGCGTTAATGCCGGCGTCCCGCAAGGCTCTGTGCTGTTCACAACACTGTTCCTTCTGCATATCAATGATATGCTGTCTATTAACGGCATTCATTGCTATGCGGACGATATTACAGGGGACGCTCATTACATGGGCCGTGCAAATATCCCTCGTTCCGAGGTGGAGGAAAGTCGCGAACGGCTGGTGTCTGAAATCGAGAGTACACTAACTTGTGTCTCCGATTGGGCTCGACTAAACCTAGTCCATTTCAACCCCACGAAGACTCAAGCCTGCGCGTTCACCGCTAAGAATGGTCTGTGGCTCCACAATTCCAGAACACTTTCTTGAACATCAGTAAAAGCATCGGGATCCTTGGCGTCGACATTTCTAGCGACGTTTTGTTCCGAAGTCACTTGGAAGACAAGGTTAAGCTGGCATCTAAAAAGCTCGGAGTGCTCAACAGAGCGAGGCAGTACTTCACATCGGGCAAAGGCTGCAACTTTACAAGTCGCAAGTCCGGCCTCATATGGAGTACTGCTGTCATCTATGGGCGGGAGCACCTGGATACTAGCTTGAGCCTTTAGACTCGGTTCAGCGACGTGCCATCAAGATTTGAGGAGAGACTTTGCCTCCTTATGTGTGTTCTACCGCTTGTACAACAGAGAGTGTTCTAAAGAATTGTTCGACTTGATGCCCACGGCCACCTTCCACCATCGCAACTCTCGCCATCGACGGGGACACCATCCTCACACATTGAAACCAGAATTGTTTCGAACTGTGCGAGTTCAAAGGAGTTTTCTTCCGCGGACGCTCAGATTGTGGAATGAGCTCCCCGCCGTGGTTTTCCCAATGGACTACAGCATGGGGTACTTCAAAAAGGGTGTGAAGAGATTTCTTTAGGGTCGGCAACGAGCGAATGATACTCCTGGTATTGCAAGCGTATAGCATAGATAAAAATATCTGATTCCGATATTACGATATTGGATCACTCAATTCCGATATCGTAATATCGGAAAAAAAGGTCCGAGATTCCGATATTACGAGATTCCGAGATTCCGATATTCATGCCCTACAACAGACATATTGACCTTGTTGTTGTTATAGGTACGGGCACTTAAGGTTGGTATTTGTGTGCCGTCTCCAAGATATAAATACTTGTATTTCAATTTGAGGTTCATGCATCCTGTTTTTCATTGATTCGTGAAAACGTAATAGGTACTTTGAATACGAGTTTTAAAACAGCGCAAAATATGGCATTGCTTCACTTTTGAACATTAGTTTAGATAGGTGGCTAGCAAGCAAATTATAAATCTGTATTCTACTCTCATGTAATAGTTCTGGGGAGTTCTTCAAAAAGGGTGTGAAGAGATTTCTGCAGGGTCGGCAACGCGCGAGTAACACTCCTGGTGATGCAAACGTCTAACGTAGGTTGCGGTAACCGCTTACCATCAGGCGGGCCGTATATATTTATATAATTAATAGAATTATCCATCGCTTATCGGTCACCTAATTGAAGTGGTAATACGACTTTTATAATTCGTTGGGTGACACGGAATCCCAAGCTTTTAATACGCGGTTGGAATTGGTCAAATTGTATGCCTACCAATTGTCAGTGGGCCATAAAGCATAAGAGCATGACTCCATCACAGTAAATTGATTTGAAGCTTAAAACAAAACCGCACTTAATATTACAAATACCAATGTTTGTGCGTACTTATACGTTTGTTAACTTGAAATAACATAATAGAATTTTAGCCCTGGAAAACATTGAGCTTTTCCAAAAAGCTGAGTAATAGTTGGTTTAGGTTTTTTTTTTTAATAATATGTATACTATATGTGTAATTCAAAAGAAATTTTCTCGCACTTTATAAATTCGAATATGTTAAAATATTCTGCCTGCATAATACCTATCTCATATTTTCAATCAAAAGTTTTAGAGAAAAACGTTGTTGAATTTCACTAAGTGAATACCTGCATATTTATGTCTTCGACTGTACATATAGCAGTTCCGTAACAATATGTCATTACAAAAAAATAACAAAAGCTACATAATGCACAAAAAGGGAGCTATAAATAATTATAATTGCAGTACACTTTTACTAAGGAGATAGAGCTTTTTTTTATGGAATACTTAATAAATATTTAATTATTGTTTCAACCCGTTGGCCGGAGCGGATGCGCGTCCTATAACTGCATACCTTATATATAATAAATAAAGCAACGTCACAGAATAAATAATAGTACCTACAAGCAACGTACCAAATAAAGAAATTAATGAATGGCTTGGGTTTCCCAGTGTCGGTAGTGCATTACGAGAGAAAACGCATTCTCAGAATCAAACGAGTTTTTAATACATCGGTAAACCCATCCACAGTACCTACCTACCATGCCATGTAGGTTTCTGAAAATAATGCCGTTTTTAGGTGCGGGGAAATTGGAGTAACATTTTGTGGTAACATAAACTACTCTCGTTTCCTTATTTACTTACTTATTACAACTTGAAATATTATATTCCGGGGTTATAACAAGTTTTGTCACTGGCATCCTCTATTTTTTTTAACGTGATATAAAAAAGTTGCGGTTTTAACGGTCAACTTGTCTTGTCCACGTAAGTGTGTTAAAGCCATCTAGGGCCAATAACTTCTTGCCAATAAAAACAAGAATGAAGACAAGGTGGTCAAATAATCCTTTAGTACCGATTCAAATTGCCAGATGGATTTGCCCCGTATTCGGTCTTATTTACCCCATCAGCAACAAAGCGGTAACTTGGCGACATATTTTCGGAAAACATTGCAACCTAAATGGATAGAGTAGGTATAATATTGTAGAAATTCAATTAAATATTTTTTTATACTGATATTTACACTACTGGAAACAAACAGAAATATTGAACACTATACATGTTTGCCGTCGCGGAATCAAACCTAAGACCTAACCTAACCTGTACCTTCGATGAATAAGGTTATCAGGCGGTGAACCGTAGGTAAAATGCCATAGGCCGGTATCTAGATCAGTCGTTGGACTAGTTTTATTTAGAAGGTCACTACTGACCCGTGTCCTTGGTTATTCGGGGCGAAAAGGGCTGGTTTAATGCTCAAAGGTAGAGGGACATTAACCACTAGGGAAATTAATCTGAGCGTGAATTACGTTACGTTGCAGTAGGAGTAAATTAAGCAGTTGTAGTTGGAGTACTTTGTTGCATTGCAATCAGTTTTAATTTAAAAACCCCTTGATATATTACATTGTTAAAAAAAAACATTTGCAAGAAGCACTGCACATTTGCTTAGAAGGGCAGAATTTGGAAAGATCCTAATAATATTAACATCTTTTTGAAACCCAAAGAATCATTGATTTGTACAAAAAAAAAAAATTTTAGAGAGTTTTGAATCACTTCCAATGTTGAGATTACATTACCAGCAACATATTAATATATTTGAAATATTTTATAAACCACGCAAAAAATAACGACAACATAATGGTTTTGGTCGCGATTCGCCGGCGTAGAATGTCGCATTCTTATCCCGGGGATCTAAAAATATTTTGAATACCTCAAGTTATTCCTTAGGCATCAAGGAACAATTATAACGTCATTTCAACTTAATCTTTACTTTTTTGTATAAATCTCGCCATGATTCTTTATACAAATAAATACTTATTGCTGTTTGCGCCATAGACTTACTTACCCCCTTATTTATAATGAAGTTATCAAACGTTGATTAGCTAAAATTCCGAAGTCTTTATCTGACACGTGACATTTGGTGACCGAAAGAGTGAGACGGGTCACACAATTACACTGATTTAGTTAAAAAGCGATTATGAATAAGGGGGCGCAGTACAGAAAGTAAAATCCTGCCAATTGCGAGTCTGACTCACACACATTCCGTAGAGTCGTTTGTTGTATGTTTCTCTAATTTTATTAAGTTTTGTTATAGCGGCAATAGAAATACACATTATGTGAACATTTTGAATTGCCAAGAATTCGAAAAATTAATTCCGTTAGCAATATTGATCGAGCGGCCTTTTTAGCCCCCCAGATTTAATGAATGATCATATTATTTTGCTATGCAAGGTCGCGAGACAATTGTGACTACTTGTTGCTAAGCTGTAATTATTTTGCTGGCTTCTATTCTATTTTATTATATCCGCATAAATCTAGTTGTATCCTGAATGTAAATCAAGTTTGCGCTTAAAACCACTAACACTTTGCATGCGAGAAAATAATATTCCGTTGCCAATTTTTACATGTCATTTTCATATACATTTTTGTAAATATAGTAGAAACCAAAGAGTTTTCTAACATAAATTAAGTTACGTCTCAAGCATTTATCTATCAACTAAATACATTAATTAAAGATAAAATGTCTGCCACAAAATACAATCTGTGGTATATTTACAATTATAAAAAAATAATGAAAGTTATTTAAGTAGTTAGTTAGGCCAACACAGAGAAGGGATAGGTAAGTAATTAATGATTTGATTAAAATGGGAAACATAGTCCACAAATGCTTATTAATATTTAGGTACTTAAATTTGAGAACTATTCGCAAATAATACCTACCTCATACCCAAAGAATTTAAAAGGCACGATGCCCTATGAAAATCTTTGCTCATACCTAGTAGGTATGTATATTGAAACTTATGAGGACTGAATACGAAACCTAGTAAAAGACAAATGTAAAACCTCAAACATCTGCCTTTTAAATTAATGGAAATAACGCGTGTAATTGAACTATTCAGTAGCGATAGGCAGGAACGTATAAATTGTGTTTACCCGTCGATTCCCATGCAATGGGACTTAGGAATTACCCGCCTACAGTAGCCCCATTATTACCCAACATGAACTCGCCAAGCTTACTCATAAAACACTGTTTAACTAGCCGTCCCCCGCGGTTTTACCCGCGTGCCCGGGATAAAAAGTAGCCTATGTCCTTCTCCATACCATAGGTTATCTCTATCAAATATGGATGAAATCGGTGAAGTCGTTCTCAAGTTATGGCGAGACCAAGGGAAATAGGGATTAATTTTTATATGTACATAGTAGAATCCGTTTATTATGACATCGAAAGGAATTGACAAACACGTCATAATAACCGGAAGTCATACAAAGCGTTTTGTGAAAAAAAAAACCTTTTTTATGTAAATGCATATGTACTTAAGTATTTTATGTATACATACATATAAAATCAAAATAAAAATTGCACGTAATGCAGTAGGTACATACATATTTTTTAATGTAGGTAATCTGTAATTTTTGTCTGCTTTTGTTTTTTCATTTTATGGTTAAAACAGTCTAATACGTACTATTGTGTATAGAAGACATCGCCATGGTCAAATTATCATTTTCAATATTGCTATGAACAAATCAAGATAATAATTCTGCATCTTTTAAAGCCTCTTCTGCGGTGTAAAGAATCACGGTAAAGAATCATGTCGGTCATTATAACCGGACATAATTTCTCATAATTGATTAAAAATGGGTTATAATAAGCGACATGTGACTGTAAGGGAAGTCATTACAAGAATTTTATATGAAAACCAAACTTCGTAGTGTAATTACGTCATAATAAACGGTTGGTCAATATAGGCGGAGTCATAATAAACGGATTCTACTGTATACATGTAGATAAGTAAGGGTGTGTATGTGTATGTATAGATAGATCTAAAGCCAACAACAATAGAAGCGTTTTACCTGAAAATAAAACGCATATTAAATACTTACCTTATTTGAAACTTTACATTTGAGATAGGCCCCTCCTTGTTTTCTGCTTTATTGTACCTTCTTTGTCTACCTTATATCGCCATCTCGCTCGCACATCCCCCTACCATCCACGCCAGGCAGAGCGGCGGGCATGAGCCGCGCGATCTCGTCATTGTGTCGAAAATACCAGGCAGTGTTAAAAACTAAAGTTTCAAATAAGGTAAGTATTTAATATGCGTTTTATTTTCAGGTAAAACGCTTCTATTAAACACTTGACCGTTATTTGAAACTTTACATTTGAGACGTGTTTGTTATCGCCTGGTAAAAGTGGATGCCAATGTGACTTTATGCTTAATTCAGTAATAGTGGTAAAAGCATAAACTGATTTGTGATATACCTGTGACCTACGTATTATCCCAGTTTGGGATATACGAGTACTGTATTCAAGTATACTTCTGAATGAGTCTGTTTAACCATTCGCGAGACAGAATATATCAACAAATATAAAGATGTGCGAGGTATTACCGTAATTTGATTTATAAAGTACAAACCAAAATATATAATTGACTAGAAGCAATTTCTGAAGTTCTTATCAAATCATTGATTAACATAGAAATACATTTTTGTTAATAAGTTTCATAAACATGTCAATGATAAAAAAAAAAAGTAACATTCAAGTCTTGAATGAATCATGCGAGGATATTGTTATCCCGCTATTAGTGGCTTTTTATCAGCTATAGAACTATCTGAAAGTATTGCATAATTGCATACCTATCTCCAATAGGCACGTGACCAGATTTCGAATCAGATCGGATAAGACCAATTTTGAGCTGCTGGGCTGGCTTTTCAGCTGAGCGTATGTTGCCCGAGAATGCATTATGCCCGCTCCAGCGATGATTTATTTCATCTTGCAGTACCTACTGTTCCAGATGCAGATTTGACTTGTCATCTCAATCGAATAATAAGTTGATTTTCATTTCGGTAAGACATTTCGGTGTTTTACGTCTGTTGTGTAAAGTACGAGACATTACACACAATGTAATAGATGGCTATATGTATTACGTTACTATAGTTTGTGTGCCGACATTGTTATTCACCACCCTACCTCCACAACGTAAATCATAGGTACCTAATATATTATAACAAAACGTTAATTCTTGTGTATACTTAGACCATTTTATTTTACTCATGTTGTATTTTATTATAATAACCAGCGACGTTATCACTCAAATATTTACCCGAATTATAAGTCCTAGCGTTCAGTCAAGGGAAAACATAATTATTACTTTTACATGTTGCAATTTAAATTTGGAAAAGTGAGGTCATGTACTCTTCAACCTGAATCCAATTACAAAAGTAAGACAACAGTGTTTTTGATCTGTATAGTTATGCACAATTCGTAGACTATAATTTTGTTTCGAAAAATTTACACGAATCCATCGTAAGCTATAAAATATATCTCAAAATATGTCCAACGAGCACATGAGTGCACGAAACTGCATACGTATAGTTATGATATTAACTACTTGTATATTATAATATATCCCATAGTCGGACAAATGGATTAAGTTTGAGCATTTTATTTCAAGCAAGCTATGGTTAGAAAGCGGGTTTTGCTACAAAGACGACATGGTTACAACATGGTGTGGACCAATCTTTGGAAGTAGAAAAGCTGCCAAAGATTGACTTGAGGTCTGCCCTCCAAAATCCACTCTTTTTCCATCGAGGAATTACTAGCAAGTTTATGCCTCAGGCCGATTTTGCCGAGGTAGCAGTTTGGAGAAGGTAAAAATGGTTATGCTAGGTGCTTGGGCCTTCGTGAATTATGTATTGATGGTCGGTTTGGTCTAAACACTCAAAATTTGCAACTACGTATATTATTATGGGAATCCCATAAGCAAATAAATCTACTACAAGTATTAATTATAATTATTAATCTGTGTAGGCGTATCCGCTACGTAAGTGCTACTCTGGCGGTAGTCAATAATTAGTAACGATAGATGAAGAACTAATAAATGAAACAAACGATACATTGATATGATAACGATACGATTCATTAGATGATTTGTTCACCCTCGTTCCGAATCGACATCTCTGTAGTGCTTTCAATTTCTTTGTGATTGCAATGCAACTCTTGTTCCAGGATATACCACTTTCAAAAACTCGTCCTTTTAATTGGCATGATTTGATTACATATTTCACTAGAAAATAAGAACGCATTCGCAAGTGAACCAACGACCAGTATGCTGAATCACGATAGTGCAGACTCGTTTGGGTTATGTATGACATAGCTTGGTATGTTTAAACCGATTAGGCTTCAAGATGATTGTCAAGGAAAATAATTATTATTTCCGTATAATAAAACACACGTTACTTGGGGCATTGGTATTAGCTTGTCGAGGTTATTTGCTAACAGAGAAAAGTAGCTTCTGTATAATTTTATTCATTCTTGTTTTAGAATGAAACATGACAACATTTTAGACAGGAGAAAGTCGTTCAAATAACCGATAATACATATTTATTAATCCCCTATATGTTTGTTACCCAATTGTCTAATTAAGTAAAGTTTCGGCTGAGACCGAAAGTAAGGTAAGGTAGGCAAGTATATGTATAATATGTAGCCGTTACTGGTCGATAGACATCTATGTGCGGTGCGTCGCACACATTCGCTAGTGAAATGCCTGTTTCTACCTTACACAACCAGGGTTGAAATAAATCGGAGACAGGGTAAACAATATTTGTCCGTTATCACAAGTTATAATAGGTCAGTGAGACCCGCTACTTTTTTGGATCAGCAAACCTTTTTTAATGGTGTGCCCGACTCGGTATCTAATAATATACTCTTAGTACTGAACCGATTGACTTGACTTTACCAACGGCAGCTTTTGGTAAAACTATATGCTACAACCGTGTATTATTTTCAGTATGTAAATCGGAGATTCGTAGATGTTACCACTATTGGTGGATTTTAAATTATTGCCCCGCTTTGAAAATGTCAGTATCAAGTCTTCAGAGTACCTCACAAGGACTAGAATACTAAGAACCCCGCGAGGATTGAATATGTTAAGGAAAGTGCGTAGAAGCACTAATATCCTAGTGAGGTACTTAATACACTGTAAGGGAACATTTTGTTACCAGCCTCTGTGAGAGTTGATAATGGTGGGAAATATGTGTAAAGGTATCCCAGTGTAGGACTATGCGAATATACATTACATTTAAAACCATCTGTCCCCATGAGGGTAGGTTATGTTAAAGCTTGTGCGCGAAAGTGCAATATTCAAGAAAAAACCCTACGAGGGAGCATTTTAAATTATCTGCCGTTGCAATGGTTGATTATGATGGCGAATGTGCGAAGAACATTTATTTATATTAAGTGAAGTACCCTGCGATGAGGATAGATATTTGGGTTTTTTATTTACCTACAAAAAATCTGCTTCTAAAGCATTTGATTCTAGTCTATTGAAAGGCAAAAAGTTTTTAGAACACCACCTGCCTTTTTAATGTGCGTTGAGGCACAACATCCAAATAATACCCCGCGATTTCAACTCACCTGCCTGCCTGGGGTTGGTTATTATGGGGAATGTGTGTACGGGCACAACCTCCAAGAGAATACCCCGCGAGGCTATATTAAAACTCACCTACCCCTGCGAGGGGTTGATTATTATGTGGAATGTGCGTACGGAGTACGGGCACAACTTCCAAAAGAATACCCCGCGAGGGTATTATAAAACTCACCAGCCCCTGCGAGGGGTTGATTATTATGGGGAATGTGCGTACGGAGTACGGGCACAACATCCAAAAGAATACCCCGCGAGGGTATATTTCAACTCACCTGTCCCTACAAGGGGTTGATTATAATGGGAAATGTGCGTACGAAGTACGGGCACAACATCCAAAAGAATACCCCGCGAGGGTATTATAAAACTCACCAGCCCCTGCGAGGGGTTGATTATTATGGGGAATGTGCGTACGGAGTACGGGCACAACATCCATAAGAATACCCTGCGAGGGTAAATTTCAAGTCACTGCCCCTGCGAGGGTACATTTCAAGTTACGGCACCTGCATGGGTTGGTGTATGTCAGCTCAGACTAGCTTGCAAAGCGGGATTTGATCACTGTAGTTAACTCGTCTGGTATTAATAGCAAACGGAATCTTTTGGTAAGTGGATTACGAACCCTCATTCCTCACTTCAATAATTTCAGACCACAAATAAGTTGTAATTACGTTAACTCAATAACAAAAAATCTACCTTCAAATATAACTCGTAATGTTTCGTAAACTTCATGTAGGTTAAATCACTGTCTTTATTACTTCGAGTAATTTTAGCACACAAGACCGTTTCTCAAATCTAAAAGGCCGGATTGAATTTGTATTTTAATTATTGAATTTTTTTTTTTACATAATAAATTGCTACACAAATTATTTAGATGGCAGTTGATACCTTAACACTCCCTAGTGGTCATGATTTATTTTAGTTCAGAGAATTTGGACTTCAGAGCGATACCCGTTATCACTATTCCAACGTTGTGATTTATTACGGTCAGCACATGATGTATTAAATTATTGTTCAACTGTATCTGAACTAAACTGGAACCAAACTAGGAAAAACCTAGGATAAAAATGTTATAGTACACACAAAAATATCTTTAAAAAGTGGGTAGACTAAAGTATTTAAGAATTAGTTTGTTCAAAGCTTTGAACATAAAATTTCAACAATAATTTGAATTATCGAACGGTAAAACCGTTAAAATTATGAATTATTTCATATTATTAAAATAAGAAGGTATATAAATACAAATAACTTACATGTGTGCCTAGGCTACGCTAGCGCTAGGCACAACCGTGCGCTGCAGAAAACAAGACGCCAATGACGAGATCGCGCGGCTCATGCCCGCCGCTCTGCCTGGCGTGGATGGTAGGGGGATGTGCGAGCGAGATGGCGATATAAGGTAGACAAAGAAGGTACAATAAAGCAGAAAACAAGGAGGGGCCTATCTCAAATGTAAAGTTTCAAATAACGGTCAAGTGTTTAATAAGCAGTATTTTTTACAGTGCAGGCGATCATTCTAATCAAATTCGTCATAAACTTGGTGCATTCTGCGGTCATGTTGAAAAATTGGTAAAGATTTACGTGGTAATTTGAAAAGATTTCTCTGAGAAAGAAGAGAACTCTGTCTGAAACAAGTCTTTTCAAATTGCCACGTGTGTTTAACATGGGAGTTTGACACTCGGGGAAACCCCGGATACGAATTTCGAAATCGCCTTCTAGTATCTTCGAAGATCGATCTTCTAACTAAGATATGTGAGAACACACACTGTTCATTGTTCGATAGTCATATTGATATAATTGGTAACTAGCTACATGTCTAGTTACTTTTTTCCGACTTATTATATTATTGTCTATTTATTTAATAACTTTCTTTCGTTACTTACAATCACCGAAGCCATAATATCTATCCCACTAATATTGTAAATTCGAATGTAACTCTGTATGTTTGTTACCATTTCACGATTTTGCATCCCGGGATGCTAATAGAATGTGAATGTTGGTTCTTCAATAACGCCCTAATAGCTCAACAGATTTGGATGATTTGGCACAGAAGACAGATCACATAGGTCACATACTTTGACGGGCCAGTTGGCGTGGTTGGTTAAGATTCCACCTATCACGTCGCAAGTCGTGGATTTGATTCCCATCCAGGACATGCATTTGTGTGCATTAACATTTCTGTATGTCCTGTAAACAAAAAGTAGTATATCAGTTATCTGGTTTCCATATTATACAAGCTCTGCTTAGTATGGGATCAGATAGTCATATGTGAAGAATGTCACAGGCCTTCTGTTCTGTCATCTGTGGTCACAGGTTTTTTTTTTTTTCCTTGAGCAACCCTATATTCCTCATGAAAGCGGTTTAAACCGCAGGTTAGAAGCTAGTTTTTCTAAGCCGTAGACTTTGAAAGTCAGACAGACTTACCTAAAATGTGTCATTCATAGATATCGAACGCTGCCGCAACGATTGACCTTCAATGTCAGTAAATAATTTAGTAGCGACGATGGACGCGACGCGCCCCACAAAACAATAAACTCATTGGAGACGCGGCGGCTATAAAAATTGACTATTGTTACAACTTATGATATGTCAACAGTTGTTTAATTAATGCGTTGTAGTGTTCAGTGATTAATAGAAACAAAATCCTGTTCGATACCTAACGAAGATTTAGGATTTTTGTTTGGTAGAGTTGCCCAGTTGGGAAAAACTGAAAGGCCTTTTTTCCATGGGACTTTTGGCATCTTTTGACAACCTCAACGGCAAACCAACGGTGATAAAACACGCAGGTAGATTATAGCCTGGAATAATACCGAAAATACACAGCGTTTTGCATCCTCTTTTATAATGCGTACAGCAAGGGAGTGGAACTTGCTTCCGGCTTCAGTTTCCCGACTCATACAACCTAGGGACTTTCAAGGCCAGAGTGAATAGGTTTCTTCTGGGAAAGCGTGTTCCATCTTAGGCTACGTCATCGTCCCTTGTGGGCGGGTCAGTGGCCAAACGCAAGTGCATTGAATAATAATAATAAAAAATAACATATATGTTACCTTTTATCCCGGGAAAACAAGATCCCTCGGGCAAGCGGGCATTGGTGTAGCTAGATTTTGTCCAGGGGGGCAGAAGTCCAGCTAAACTAATCACAGTGATTTAATGGTAAATCCAGTGTCGCTTTTCCCAACGGTTGTCTCTGTATAATCAAAAAGCGATTTAACATGGATTAAACAGTAATCCTTCAATACTGTCGATTTTACAAGGGTGGGCAAAGAAATTTCTAGGGCAATGCCCACCCTTGCCTCCCCGCCCTAGCTATGCCCATCCACGCGGTTGAAAACGTGAGAGGAAACTTGTTTATAATATCAGAATAAGTAATACAGCCTACGTAGGTAATGCAATAAGAGCAATTTAAATGGTGTCAGTTACCTACTCGGTTTTATTATATCGACACTCAAGGGAAAGGTGAACGAACGCGAATGGACGTAGGAAATACTTAAAACGGTTATTATTCCATAGACTTAAGACATTTAGTTATTATTGGCGCACTTGATGAGATAACATTCATATAATTAAATAATTCGGAATTTATGAATTACATAAGATCTGCTATACTTACCTAAATTCGAAAAAAGAATGCTATGCACTATTAGCAATATTGTTTTAGCTTCCTTTTTAGGGGGCGTGCAGTTCGAAAAATGGATTCCAATATTGCTCGGGCGGCCTTTTTAGCCCTTCTGGTTATGAGTAGATAGTTAAAATAGTTTGACATGCATGGAGTTTACCTCAACCACAGAGGATTGTAACTCAACTGCTAGGCCACCGGGCGTTGGTTCGAATCCCATTAGGACAATAATTTGTAACCCGGTACATTATTGTTTGTTACAAGCGATAGCGTATGATATATTTTTATAGGTATAGGTACACACGACTACATATCAAGCTATTCATTTCCTGTATAAGCTGATCTCGCATTGTATAGGATTACGGTACAATGGGAGATCAGCTTATACTGGAAATGTATAGCTTGAAGTGTAGCCGTGTGTACAGTCGAAGTCACAGATATGTTTACATTTGAAAATTACAAAAACATGTATCCATTAAAATGACTAACCATTTAATATGATAAATACATGATATATGACGGTTTTGTTTCCACAAAATGTGCCATATGGTGATGCTGATTTGTGAATCTAAACCATCCAGGGCGCCACCCAAACGCATACAAAAAAAAAATCAAATCGGTCTCGCCGTTTAGGAGTTCAGTGACATACACACATCGAGGAACAATCCATACACACGTACAGTATAATTTTATATATAAAGATACGCTATTCCACTCCGTAGAAGCTGGCGTACATTGTGACATTAATTAATTCGATCATTTGTACTTTATACGAATTGTATCGTATTTTCTTTGTGAATGATGACTATGATACCTAAGTACCTACTATTTATTATGAGTAAGTATGACACATCGTAGTAAATGAATTGAGAATTTCATTGAATGAATTTAGATAACAACTGTATACCTACCATCATAGATTTACATCTAATAGGGCATCGTGCGCTGTTGGATATGAATCATTCTGCTACCTATTTCTTTTAAAATAATTAGTTAATATTATTAACCAATAAAGATAACCTCTCATGCACATTTAAAAAAGGCTCTCATGTAATATGAACTGCGTTATCTACAAATAACTATAAGGAATTCGACGGTTTGTAACTATGCAGGTTACAATCTTTTTCCTTAACTACCACTTACATAAAATTATATAAGCATGAAACTACCTACATAGATCAGATTCTGAAATAACAATAAGTACCTACTTAAAATATTTATCCCGAGAAATTATAAGATCTCGGGGAACGCGGGTAAGGTCGTGGGGCGGATGCTCGTAGGCTCAGATTACAGAACAAGTCAGATGGAGCGCGCGGAACACAGAAGTGAGGCCAAACAGGCAAATACAAACTGAAAAACACGTACCTTTTATTCGTTTTTGTATTTGCATTTGCTTTGTTTAACAAACTTTATTTAACGAAAAACACTTTCTTTTGAATACCAGCTATGTGTTTTTCAATTTGTATTTGCATTTTTGGCCTTACTCCCGTGTTTCGCGCGCTCTATCTGACTATTGTTCTGTAATCTGTGCACGTAGGTATAGTAAAATATTATGTTACGTTACGATATGTGTGACTGTTATAGCATGACGTAGCGAGGGTGCTAACTTCTCCGTGCAATAATGGACTTTCCAACACACTTGCTCGTAAAGTGCCATTAATTGCACCGCTTTTAGTATCATAATGCGCACTATACTCTATTTCACATAGGATGAGTCGTCAAGGTCAAGGGTTTTTAACCAATATCTAGTGAAATTCCATTTGATTACTATCAGAATCAGAATCAGAATCAGAATCATTTATTGTCATAACTTTGCTTAGAAATACAGCCTTGTAGTAAAACATAGCCATACACTTGAAAGATTAGACTTGTCAAGCAGGTTACAAATCATTATTAGTATTAATCTTTCATATAAATCATTTCACAATAATAATAAAATAAAAAATAAAACAGTAATCAAACAATCATAATTATCTCATGCACTTAAGTATAAAATAAAAGTTAAAAGTTACTTCAGCTGTATAGAGGCATCGTCATTTTTGAATATTAGTTAAATAATAAATAGAGCAATTATAATTTCATTTCAATATTAATAAAAATCAATAAAAAATAATTTCAAAAACAATAATCATTAATATAAATAATAATATAGGTTATTCAATGTCAATGCAAACTTTAAAGTGACTGTAGTCATTTGTCAAATATTCCATTATATTATACAATGTATTGCCCAACAACAAACGCTTAACATTGTTTTCAAAAAGACCTATATTCGAGATTTCTCTAATGGGTTTCGGGAGTTTCATAAATAGTTTTTGACCCATTATTTTTGGAAGCTTTTTGGATAATGCTAGTCTACATGAGATAGCTTGTAGGTCATCATTGTTTCTAACACTTCTGGTCGTAGCATGTCCTCTAGTCATATATTCCGTGAGGTGCTTTTTAACATACATCACTATTTCCAGTATATAGACCGATACTGACGTAAGAATTTGTAGATCCTTAAAGAATTCTCGGCAAGAAGTCCCATATTTAGCATTAACGAGCGTTCTAACAGCTCTTTTCTGCATTTTTAATACACGTTCATATTCTGTTGAACATCCCCAAATGATGATGCCATACGACATAACAGAGTGGATATATACATAATAAATTTCTTTCAGGCTTTCGGTAGAGACTAACATTCTCAATTGTTTCAGTGCGAATACACCACTTGACATTTTTGCGCACACGGAGTCAATTTGCAATTTCCATGTTAAGTTTGTCTCGAGATCAAATCCCAAAAGCCTGACGTATTTAGAATTTGCCCACTTGATAACAGTACTTGTGTCCTCGTGTTTGATTTTTCTGTCCTTGCACTGAAGAAAATGATGCCTGTTTTCTCAGAGTTCAACTTTAATCCATTTGAGTTGAACCACTTATTTAATTCGCAGATGGCTTCCTCTATTTTGAGCAAAAGCTCTTCTTGTGTGTTCGCTGATAAAATTAAAACTGCTGATGAAATAATATTCACAATATTTCGTGAAACCTAGCTCTATCATAGTATTCCTTTATTCTATCGAAATGAACATTACCCATTGAGAAATTTAATAAAATACCATGTGTCACCGAACTCATGTTATTTGAAATAGACTATAGTGCTTTTTACTTTACATTACCTCACAGCAGTAAACGCTTACTAATGCGTTGCATTGCTTAATACTTTCAATTCTTCAACGTCAATTCTTTACACTCGGGGTACTGTACCTCGAGTGTAAAGAATTGACGTTAGTAAACGCTTACTAATGCGCTAATGCGTTTGTGTTTACGACACTTTTCTATAGGAATTGGCAAAGCGCCTCTACCGGAATACTCATGGTACCAATTTCTCCCATACTTTATAGTTAACGCAAACGCATTAGTAAGCGTTTATTAACGCAAATTTTTACACTTGGGTACTGGCAAACGAAAGTAGAGACTGAAAAAGCGCGGAAAATTTAAAAAATATCAGCATGGCACATTAGTATAAAATGGAATATACCATATAGGTAAAAATAAAGTAGTTTTATCGCTCTGTTTTACATTGCCATATAAAAAGTTTGCAAATAATTCGAGTAAGAATTACCTATCTACTTTCGTCACAGAGTTTTTAATCCTCTGTGCTTTCGTTTACTATAGTAGTGGTTTTAGCGTAGGGTTTTAGGTAGGTACAGTAGTACCCAATTAATATGGCTTACCGATGTACCTGCGCAGAAGATACATTTTCAAAGCGCAGGAAACGCTATTGGTCGGCAGCTGCCGCCATGTTAGCGCGCGCCGTGCGGAGGGGCGTTGATAAGCTTTCTTTCGTTAATCTTCGGGGCCATACTTTCTTTTCTGTGCGAACGAAGAATCACGACGCGCCATATAAGTTGGGTAATACTGTATGTCATTTATGCAGGTAAGTATAGGTACTTATATGACGAATGAAATACGAAGAATATCGGAGTTTCACGTGATAAGCAAAAATAAACGGAAATTGTTTGCTTTGTGGAAAACAATGATCGGGGAAAACTGGTAAAACGTAGTTACTCTCTCGAAGCGCTTCGTCGTTTTTTTGAACCCTCATAACTTGGGTTTGGATTATACCAGATAAAAAAAAACACGGGATATGATGTCATTAGTGAACTTATTAAACATATTAAGTTTCAATAACATAGCTCATATACTTTAGATTTTATTGAAATGTGTTTTTTTGCAATTTACTTCAAAATGGTACTACTAATGGTACCCTGTGACACTTCCACAGTTAAGACGAATCTAACGACACCTCATATGCTTAAATCCATCAAGCCGTTTAGGCTGCAGAGCGTGCCAAAGAAATAAGACATACATACACTCGAAAAACATAACCCTCCTCCGGGTCAGTCGGATAAAAAGAAGTGAAATCCCACCAAAATCACTTTTCTTTAAAATGTTACCAAGACATATGGCTCGCGTAGAGCCAAGCTTATAACTCTACATGCCCTAACCACAGAGAGGATTGTAATAGTAATCTGTGCCCTAACTTCACAAACTCTTTTACATAAGGCGATGATAGCTAAGTGGCAGTGACGTCGGATACCGAGACGAAGGTCCCGGGTTCGAATCCTACAATGAGCTTGAGCTTTCGGTGAAGGAAAACATCGTGAGGAAACCATAGCACGGTGGTAGGGTACTTTGTAGTACCCATCTGGCTGGCTACCACCCTCAAGTTGAAAATCTGTCGCCAAGCACCTTACCGGTGTGTTCCGACAGCTGCACTTGAGAGCCAGTTCCTTCTAGGCTTTGTGTGCTTACCACCATCGGCCACATCATCACTCACCATGGTGAGATTGTGGTCAAACACAGGCCTATACACAGTAAAAGTAAAAGACATACCTACATATTGACTAAAAAAAATTATAAATGTATTAGGATGGTATTAGGTAAGTATCTATATTTATAAAAATTTCCAATTAAAAACCAGTAATCTGAGTTAAAAACGTACTGAGCTATATTCAAGTATTTTTAAAGGGAGTTTTTCCGGTTTTCGGTATTGGTTCATAGGTTTCTGCGTTATCTTTGTAGGTACCTTACGTACTTTGTACCAATTTTATTGTTATTTATTGGGGATAGTTATGTCATTTTCAAGAATAAAAAATATCACTTCAGTGCTATAGCATTAGTGAATTCTCGTTCCTGTTATCATGGGCCGTGATAACGATAATGAAATAAGGGGGTAAGGTAAAATGGCAGTTAACTACATTAAACTTAATGTAAAATATAAAAATAGTTCTGATGGCATATTTTAATAATTGTACTCATTATAAATTAAAGCACGGAAGAATTTGAACAATTATTACTTATTTTTGGGTACTTGCCATAAATTACGTTACAATTCCTGGACAAATGGATAAAATTGTACATGGACACTGAGTTTTGGAAAAAACAAAACCCTATCAAGTTACATAATAAAGATGTTGTAACATAATTTATGACTGGCTCTTATTTATATCACAACAGGCGTGAGCTGTTTACATAAACAATGTCCAACAGATTAAACATTTTCGCGAATCATGCGACATTTTACTTACAACATTGTTCTTCGTAGTGAAAATTGTTTTTACAATGTTTGTAGGAAACTATAGTATTCATAGGAAATTGGCTGCCAAAATAAGTGAAGTAAACACAAAATAAATATGGACCGGCACAGATTTGATCTCTTCAAAATACAATGTAACTGCCAGTCGTTTTGTTTTGTTTTCCCTAATAATCAGTTAATGATAAAAATATTGATTATTACTACTATCCAAATAAAAAATAACCAAGCCTGGCAGGTACTTATGTTTCTGTCTGTGTCTGTACTTATACCATTTCTACCTCACTATTCAAGCTATTGTCTAGACATTTAGGGGTGGTCCATATATTATAACACAAAGGACAGGGGCAGTTTTGACAGCACAACAATGACTGAAAATATCTATTTATAAATAGTGTGAAGAGTGACAAAGGCAAAGATGGAAATATCACTATTTGTGACATAATTTATGGACCACTCTTCATGTTATACTTATCTTATGACAACCATTTTTCATGTTTATGAGATTAAATTATGTTAAGAACATAGCAAAAGTAATACTAGTTCTTAATTAAAGAAATGCATGCACCTTTGGACACCAGCTTTCCTAAGAGAACTGAAAACTTTCTTTGTCCTTATCTTCCAATATAATGTAAGATATGAGACAAGCTTTCCATTTCTGTTAGGTAAGTATCAATCTAAACTATACCAGTCTTCACTCTCAACATTGTTAATAAAATAAGTAAATAGATTGCTCTAAATGCTTGCAAATAAATTAACAACAGCTATTTTTGGTCCCACATTAGACCTGTATTATAACTATATTAATTTTATTATTTAAATCAATGAGACACCCCACGTTGTCCAAAGGTACAAAACTTCAAACAAAAATTGGATATTAGTATTCATACTGTATTATTATGAGAGTATCACCCTGTTTGTCATTTTTAGTATAATACAATTCACTAAAGGGAAATAAATGTATTGTTTTGAAAACAAATGAAGGAAGGAAATAGAATCTGTACTTTACAATTATTACTGAAATACATATTATATAATTTAATTGGAATTGTAATGTACATTATGCATTGCCTAATAGGTCCTATTGCTCACTTATTGATCTTTGAGTGTAAACATAGCTTGAACAATGAACATAAAATTGCAGACAACAGACATGCATGGGGCATTTAAATATAGAACATGGTTTGGACAAATAAAATTGAAATGACTCACTCTTGTGAAGTACACACAAGGACCAATGCAATCACACCTGATTAGCAAGTGCAGTTCATGCCTAATCAATAACTGTTTTGATGTCTGTATGTTTTGTAAGTAGTACTCGCTTATCAGTATGTCAATTATAAATTCACATAGCATATATTATTATAAATCACCGGTCGTAATAAATTACAAAAAAATTAAAATACAACATTTGACGTAACTTTAATAAACATACAAATCTTTCTAAAACAAAAGCAACAAATATTCAATGTTCTTTTCAAAACTATGAAATAGCAATTAAAAAAACTTAATGCTAGTATTAACTTTACAACACATTCAAAATCCAGTTTCGCACTGACTCGCACAAGATGTATTCACTGGTGGAAAGAAAACCACATTCACCAAATTAAAGCTTTCGAGTATGGGGAGGGATACGCTCAAAACTTGAGCTTAGGGTTGAGTTCATGGGCGCGGCCGCCCCAGTCCAGCCGGTAGCTGCGAGTCCGCCACGAGATCTCGGGGCTGAGCAGGGCTGCGGCCAGCACAAATGGCGCGCAGCACTCGCTCCATACCCAACCAAGTAGAAACTGCACTTTCGTGAATGGTGGCGACCCGTTCTGCACTGAGCGCAGCATCAGCCAGTCCGAGAGGAACCACGCTAGCACATGCACCAAAAAGAACGGCAACGGCTCCGCACCAAACAACTGTCCCGCGGCCCACGCGGCACCCGCGCCCAGTGGCATGCACTCACTTAATGGCTCGAGGAGTGTCGTCGTAGGGATCATGGCTATCCTTAGCCGCGCCCACCGCCTCAGCCGCGCTTGTAGCGCACCCACAGACTTCGTGCCGGAATTTTGTAGCGCGGGAAGTGATGCTACTCGCATCCGCCACCCTCGTGACACTACTTCTTTCGCCATGAAGAAGTCCTCCGCTAAGTAATCCCCGAACTTGGCCAGCCCGCCGGCTTCCTCCAGGGCACACTTTCGCACTAAAGACGACATCCCCACGTGACAATTGATCCCGAGGAAATCAGCGCCGAGATACATCCGAGCTTGAGCTGTTCCAAAAAACACTTTCTCATAGACAGCGGCGAAGCCTTCGGCATCGCACGCAAACGGCATTTGGTGGACGATGGCGACGTCCTCGCTCATATGCTGAACCATGTCGAGGAGTGTATCCTCCCGCATCCGTATGCCGGCATCGCTCACCAGCACCAGCGGGTACTTAGCCGCCAAGTACGCCGGCTGCATGTTGTTTATTTTAGGGTTGACACCGACTCGCACGCCACCGATGAAGAGTCGCGCATCGATGTGTGGATACTTGTGGAGCAGGCTGTTGACCAGCATCACTGCCGCATCGCGTTCGCTCTCCACACAAAACAGTAGCTCATACGCCGGGTAGTCCAGCGTAAAGAACGTCTCAAGGTTCGAGAACAGGTTCGGGTCGACGCCAGTGAGCGGCTTCAGAATAGAAACCCCCGGATAGGGTTGCTCTGGCGGCGACCGGTCCACCGTGCGGTGTAGTTTCCACTTCGAGTACGAAAGAGCCATTATGTGAATTAACCACAGACACACCCACGCAATAATAAAGAATATAGCGAAACCGTAAACCGTATACACCATAGGCATCATAATTGTATAATTGTTATGTCGTTCTCGCTTTCGGGCCGCATAATATCGACTGGTTTCCAATGACGAGAGCCGTGCGCTATGACGCGATCATAGCACTGTACTGAACTCGTGAGCGCGAGTAATAATAAGGAAATAAGAACGCCGCCTCGAATGTATTACACTCCGTAACATGATTCAACATTTTAAATCACCGCGTTATCTATCTTTGCCAACATAGCGCTTGTGTCCAACGTGTGTCATTAGATTTTTTGATTGCAAGAAAGATGCAAAAAGCAAATAACCGACCGACCGACTCGCGAGCTCCCGAAATCTGACCATAGACTAGATAAGATAGATTAGATAGATAGAATGAAAGAGTAATTTACCCATAAGCAAAAAAGCACGAAAACAGAGAGAATCTATCTGATTGAGTGAATGAAATGAATGATTTGAAGAAGCGTTTTAAAATAACCCCGCTGCGGGGTTATTTTAAAACGGTCGGATTCGGAATCGGGAGCGGAATCGGAAACCTTCATCGGAAAAGATCCGATAGCGGAAAGTTGGAGTGCGTTTACAAAGTTTGTTTTTAATAATGGTAGGAAATGGTATACCTAAACTAAAATAAAAGTAAAATCGAAATGATTACGGATTTTCATTGCTGAAAGGCCTCATTTAAACACTCATATCAAATGCATAAAGACAGATACTTGTTATTTTTTATATTTTAGATTTATGGTCTACATTGTTTTGATAAACATAAAAAAATGGTTTTCTAGTTTTATCGAACTTCGGAAACTGACTGATAGGTCAAAGTAATTGTTGTTTATAATATTCGAAAAAGTCAGGCAAAGGTTTAAGCCATACAGCCTAATCGTATTTGAGTTATACCTAAGTTCTAGTCACAAAATAAATCACTTTCATTTAGTACGCACGTCAATGTAACCTGTTACATGTGTTAGTAAAATAGTGGTCAATAAGCTAAAACTTCTCACGGACTTTTTGAGACAACTTGAAGTCATGATACACATAATTCATTTAATATCCCTTCATTGGTGCGCGAGGATTGATCTTTAAAGGATAAAATACCACAGATTATTATCTGTTAAAAATTCGTGTATTTTGAGTTTTATTGCAAATATGCAATAAAACTTATGAATTTTTGAAAATAAAACGAAAACGCAACGTCACTTTGCAAGTTCCCGCCAAAAAGCCCTCGATGTCAATGTAATTATTTTTTCAGTACATTCATGGAGTATAATAAAACAAATATTTTATAATTACGTAGATCTTTTAGTGGTAGTGAATGTAGCATCCAACTTGAGTAACGGTATTGAGTGACCAATATGTTTTAGTTCCTACGAAGTTTGAGTATGTAGCTATATGTACCTATATTATTACTTTTACTGCAGACCTTTCTCATTCATTATTTACTTAAAATAGGGGCAAATACACTCCGTTTAGTACCAACTAACCTTTATATAAGTTTAAATAATGTATTTATATTAAATAATGGTCAAAAACGAACATTAAATAAAATTCGGAAAGAATTCCGCCAGCTAAAAGCTATCGGAAACTTTTCGATGAATCGGATTGATATTTCCGTCGCGAAACGTCAAACTATTCGATTCGGAAATTAAAATAGCAATGGGCGCTTTAACCTATCATGCAGAATATATTTATTTTAGTTTAGGTATTATTTGTAACACTTAAATTGTACTATTATCATACTATGTTAAATAAATATTGATGTTCTTATAGTTTTGATTGTCTTAATGTGCAAATACACATTTTTTTTTATTATTTTATTATGTCGGAAACTCGCCTCGGAAGTTTCCGATTCCGCTCCCGATTCCGAATCCGACCATTTTAAAATAACCCCGCTGGGGTACGTTTAAGTTAAGTAACTATTACACCTTCCTATTTTTAGGATCCTAACTAGGATAACCATCCTAGTTAGGTTAGGTAACTAGGAAGCAGTAAGCTACTTATTACACTACACTATATTGCTTTCTAAATAGGACGCGGCAAAGAGTATAGCAACTATACTAAAGCGGGACGGACGACTCGTAGGGAAGTAACAAAGGTCGATTTAAAAAAAATATAACTATACTTACATCGATGTTCTTCCAATGTTTTGAAGAACAATGTTACATCCCTAAACGTCCTAAATCGGAGCGACGCGGTTACACTTTCCTGTTTAATGAAGTAGAGCGGTTGGGACCTTCCTATCTCACTACTTAGGACACTAACCGTTCTTTCTGCGATTACACGTTCCTATTTCCTAGTTAGGATCCTAAAAATAGGAAGGTGTAATAGTTACTTAAGCTAGCGAGGAGGGTACGCTGAACGGAGCCATAGTTCTAATCTATGTTAGCTGACAGCTTGTAAATAACTATCAATTCAACTCAAAGTTGTATTGGAATCTCCTAAAGCTAGGATTTCGCTTGTGATCTAAAAATTATAACACAATAAAAATGGGCCGGATCATGAAAAGTCAATTTGCCAATGCATAATGCAAAACAACTAACAGTTGTCAATATGACAGCAGGATAAAATTTTGCGACCTAAGAAGGTCGCACCCATGGTATAATTATATCTGGATCATGGTCGCACCTATCCGGCGAAAACTTATACCAGCTGATGCCCTTGAATGAGGCACATTACATTTTTGACCGTTTAATTTTTCGCGGTGTGCTTGAACTGGGTGTTTGACGTTTAGTCAGTTTAAATGAAAGGTGACTTTATTTATTTATTTGACGAAAGAGGAACTAACGCCGCCATTTTGAAATGTCAATCGCCATTGGTCAAAGAGAATATAAACACGACGTTTTTTGGTTGTTTGAGCCATCAAATGCGATAAAAGCGACTCTCTCACCGGGCCAGATAAGTTTGTTGGACTGTAAATGTATTACCTATTTAAGTATTCCATTTTTTATGGTATTAAAATGCTGCGATTCATGGTAATGGCCCTGATTCTGTTGTTCACAACTAAACTAATTTTAATCTCACTCACTCTAACAACACTCTTTCTAACAAAGAACATAAGAAAAGGATGTAAGAAATTTAGTCCTGTCAAATTAGTCCGATGCTTGTTTTCAATATAAATTTAGTCGCCACCTATCGCGGTTACGCCTAAATACACGCAAAATAAGACGGCAAAGATTAATTTGACAGCATAAAATATGTTCTATCCTTTTTCAATAATGTTCGTAAGAAAGAGATGAGATGTGACTAAAATTAGTTTAGTGCGATTTACAACAGAATAGGCACCAATGTTTACCTAAAATAGTTTTAATAAATTATAAATTTTGGCAAGTTAAATTTACCTATTTACAAAATGTCAGCTGTATTATGTCAGTTCCATGGTTCTTTAGTTATATACGTGAAATAAAATATTTATTCATTTAAATAGGGCTTTGCAAGCACTTATGAATCTAAGTTATGAATAGTCAAGTAAAATAGTAGAATAGTGAATAGTCAGACTCTAATGCACGGCTCGGAAGGTTGGTTTTACTAAGAAGAGCCGGCAATAAAGACGCGGTTCCTACCGCGCTACACACACTCCGTTCCTCAGGACGCCCCGCCCTCTCCTGCGTCCGACCGTCGCAACGTCTATTACTAGTTTAAATTAAAATTCGTATGTCCATAGACACCTAAAATCAGTCGATATAAGGATTTAGTTGTCTGTGACCGGAACTACCAACAAATCAAATTTACTCTACTCAACTTTTGATATGACTTTTTGGCGGGAACTTGCAGAGTGACGTTGTGTTTTCATTTTAAATTTCATAAATTCGTGTATTTTGGGTTTTATTGCATATTATCGGTGGTATTTTATCCAATAAAGATCATTCATGTGCACCAGTGAAGTGAAATGAAATGAATTATGTGTATCGTGTCTTTTCAAGTTGTCTCAAAGAGTCCGTGAAAAGCTTTAGTACAATGACCGCCATTGTACTAAAATGAAAATGATACTTATTATATAAAATTACACGTATGAAATGGCTGTATGGTTGAAAATAACCCTTGCCTATCCTTTTATGGATGAATAAACTACTACTACTACTACTTTTGATACATCAATTTTAATGTGGCGTCGGGACTTTTTGGCGGGAACTTGCAGAGTGACATAGCGTTTTCATTTTTATTTTCACAAATTCGTATATTTTGAGTTTTATTGTATATTATCGGTGGTATTTTATCCGATAAAGATCAATCCATGTGCACCAGTGAAATGAAATGAAATGAATCATGTGTATCGTGCCTTTTCAAGTTGTCTCAAGAAGTCCGTGAAAAGTTTTAGTACAACCACCATTGTACTAAAACATGTCTTTTATGGACGGTGACTGACTGAGGACTATGTGAACATGATTTAGGCCGGCCGCATACTATAAGAAATTTTCTGTCAGAAAATTTCTGACGCCCGCCGGAAGGCACTTTCCTTATACATTTTGTTCTAGACCCCGCATACTATCCGAAAATTCTGACGTCCAAAAATGTATGAGCAAGCGGGCGTCCGAAATTTTCTGACAGAAAATTTCTTATAGTATGCGGCCGGTCTTATTTTGACTAGAACTTATAATATAACTGGAAAATGGCAAAATACACAAGCCGTGTGGTGAAGACAACAAAAAAAAAAAAAAAATGTGGCGTCGTTTTCAATTTAATTCGCGGGAAAGAAAATAATTTTTATTATTTTGTTTTATTATTAGAAAAGAAAAAATGGAAGTCAATAAATTATTGAAAAACGTGAACAGCTTGGACAAGTATATTGCTGTAACGCAAGACATTTCTAATAAGTATACAAATGCTAAAATACAATTCAACATGTCGTCAGTACTTGAGTTGAAAAAAATTCGTTCTCTTGAAATTGAAGTAAGTTTTTGTCTCTAATATGATACATTTTGTTCTAGTCTGCAAAGATATTGTTTGTTTATCACTATTTACATGTGTGAGCGAAGCAATCAACATTTGCTTCAAATTAAAGTGAAAATCAAATTATTCAAATTTGTTGAATGTTTGTTGCACAGACAGATTATAGAATCACAATTTGAAGCCAGAATCACATCTTATTATTTCCAGTACTTCAACAAGTCTGAGGAAAATGGTGCAGCATGTATGATATTTGAGAGGATGCTGAACACACCACCTTCAAAAACTTGGAATATCCTTGGCAAGGAGCTAATTAACTTGCTGCAATACTGGCTAGATGCTATAAGGAAGCATCTGATTACTCATAGTACTCATTGGTGGACCTTTATGAAACTGCTTCTTAGATTCATCAAGGTAAAACCTTCTGTAATGCTTTTACTATTGGCTGGACAGTTGAGCTGCACTTTTTGGGAAAAAAACAAAATGACTTGTTTTAAAATCTATTAAGTACAGTAGTACCCAACTGATATGGCGCGTCGTGAATCTTCGTTTGCACAGAAAAGAAAGTATAGCCCGAAGATTAACTAATGAATGCTTAAAACTTACAATCAACCTTAGATCACTAATATAAGGTTCATAATACACTGCAGCTGTTAGTTCCGTCTTACTCACAAGTCACGCCCCTCCGCACGGTGCTTGCTTTCGATTGCAGCTTTTCCATAAATCTCTCTTAATACATGCCAACATCACAAAAAAAAAAGATTTTCTAACCATTGTGGCTTACAGGGAGGTGATGGAAGTTCAATCTTCCCCTGAAATTTTCGAATAATCCTTAGAACACTGTTCTTTTACAAATTTTGACACCCTCCAAAATACGGTCCTGCCTGGCTATTAGTCACCCCATAACATGGGTCTTGGCTATGGCCCTCGTTAGATCAGTCAGTCAGGACAAGTCTATTAACCCGTTGGTTCTCGCGTGGGATGCGCGTCCTATTATAACAATTGATGTCATTGTTATATTTTTAACTGTGGGCCAAGCGATTAATTATATTATAATTTCTAAAAGAATGAGGCCAGCCTTAACCTGTTGGTTCTCACAAGGGATGCGTATCCTATAATAACAGTAGATGTCATTGCAATTTTTTTAACAGCAAGACAAAGTATTAAATATTCTTACTAATAGTAGGTACATGAAAGAAATCAAATCCAAACTTTGTTCCAGGCCATAAGAACAAAAGACTCTACGATACCAAATCTTCTAGTGGAACTGACTGCAGAAGGCCTCCTAGATGTTGCCACTAACGACAGACCAGACCCATTGCAGAGACGGGATGTCCTGGCCTGCCTCAACATGTTCTGTGCAGAGGCAGGCAGGGAAATCAGATTTGCTATGAGAAACAAGTTTGGAAATTATTTGTGAGTTTATTTTAGACATATTTGTTAATTTTTTAAGTTTTTCCGTTATGAAAGTTGTTAAAAAATTGTTGTTCATAGTTGGCTAGAAAGATGGGCGATTGTTTTCGTTAATTTTCAAAAACTTTTCAGTATTTTCTATGGCGCTGATACCTCAGTGGTATAGCCGTTGAATGTCGCATCGAAGGTTGTAGGTTCGAATCCTACAATGAGCTTGATTGTTGATCTGGACATATTCTATTTTAGTGCCAAATTTCACAGCCGTTGATGTGTGATTGAATCACAAACATCCAAAATTTCGCCATTTAAGTAGTTAGATAAACAGTGGCGGCGTTAGACCAAACGCGGACGTCGGCGATATCATCTTTGCGAGGTCTCTTTCATTTCCTAATCAGAGAGAAAACATAAAATTATATTATGAGCTGAATAGGGATGTTTCCTAGGTAAAAACAATGTCTAATTAGTAAGTCAGTTAGATTTAAAAAAAAATATTGTACTTGAATTTTTTTCTTTACCAAATCATTAAATATTGACAAAGATAAAGTTGAGTCAAAGTTTGGGAGTGGGGGCTCGCCGTAGTTAGAGGTAGTAAGACAGTACTATTATTTATTCTGTAGTAAGACTCGCAACAAACAAATGAAACAGCTTAATTACAGACTGTACCTACAAACTCATTATTTTTTTACTGTTTATAGGCCTGTGTTTGACCGCCATCTCAGCACATAAAGCCTAGAAGGAACTGGCTCTCAGTTATGCAGCAATCGGAACACACCGAAAGGAGCTTGGCGACAGATTTTCAACTCGAGAGTGGTAGTCAGCCAGGCGGGTACTATAAAGTACCCTACCACCGTGCTATGGTTTCCTCACGATGTTTTCCTTCACTGAAAGCTAAGGCTCATTGTAGGATTCGAACCCGGGACCTTCGTCTCGGTATCCGATGTCACTACCACTGAGCTATCATCGCCGAAATCCATTGGCTACCAATTAACTTGTGCAACCATGTAGCTAGAGAGGTGTTCTAGAAAGGACCTTGGATGGATCTGTTATTTGTATTATGTTTGGTAAAGTGTAAAGCTGTCCCGGTGCATGTGTACGTGCGGTCTCGTGCCGTGTCAGTACAGCGCGCTGGAGACGCTGGTGCGGTGGCTGCTGCCGCGGCACGCGCCCGCCGTGCGCCGGCACGCCGCCGATAACTGGCTACCGCTTAACTTGACCAACGATCTAGCTAGAGATGTCTTCTTGAAACGGCCTTGGATGGATTTCTTCATGGTGAGTTTGTTGTTCTTAGTTTGAGTCATTACAGTAATCCACTTTTTTGGTACTAGACGCACAGATCGCGGAAGATAAAATGTTATATTAATATTATCAAGGGACGCAAAATGATAATGACCCTCATTGACCGGTGACATGTTGGTTATGATTTTAAATCAATAAACTTGAATTCAAAAATGGTTGGAATTTTTGAGTAATTTATTTTGAGCTGAAACTTATTATAGGGTGTCTGTACCTGATGTAGTCTTCACACCCTTCGAATGTATAGAAGAAGAAGAAAGAAAGGTTTTTTTGTAGCTAGTGAGGGCAAGTTCTAGACTAAAGAGAAAAACGCTGAAAGGAACCATGAGCAGAATTTTGATGAAAATAAGTGGCATTAAAAAATTTACGAAACAATGTGTATTTTCGTAGAAAAAAAATTATTGCAATATTCTGCTTCTACATCCATCACAATACGAACAAAATTATGTATGACATAATTTGTCACAAGTTACAAGAAGTTATCAAAATTGACCTCGAGCTTGTCAGAATCCTAGGAGCTATTTCATTATAACTAAACATACCTAGTTAGTTCCCAGCAAGATATGCTTTACCTCGTCGAACTTCACGCAAGATCATAGGTTCTATAAAAAAAGTCAAGGTAAATATTTGGATAACTTCTAGCAACACGTGACCAAGATTGCCGTACACAATATTGTTCGTATTGTAACGTAGAAGCAGAATATTGAAAAAAATCGAATCCTTTTCTCTGACAATACATTTTTTTTAAATAAATTTTAATGCCACCTTTTTTTTCAAAAGTTCACAATTTTCCCATACTGGCTAGAAAAAAACAACCTGTATACAAAGTGTAACGGAAAGGGTATATACAAAGTAGAGAGTCTATACCTGATGTAGTCTTCATCCCTTTCTGATAGATATTACCCTTTCCGTTAAACGTGTTGTATAAAAATCAATTGCATAATCTCGCTAAAACTCTTATATTGCGATCTCTTTTATAGCGATGATAGCTCAGTGGTAGTGAAAATTCGTCGGAAATCCTACAATGAGCTTGAGCTTTCGGTGAAGGAAAACATCGTGAGGAAACCATAGCACGGTGCACATTAAAAAACTATCCACAGTAAAAAAAACCGGCCAAGTAAGAATCGGACTCGCACATGGAGGGTTCCGTACAATATTAACGAACTCAACTTGGCTATGAAGGGCGCCCCTTTTAATTTTTATTTCATTTTTATTATTTGTTGTTATAGCAGCAAAAGAACACACGCTAATACACATTCTCTGAAAATTTCAGCTGGCTACCTATTACCGTTCATGAGATAAAGCTCACTGACAGACAGACTGACGGACGGACAGCGGAGACTTAGTAATAGGGTCCCGTTTGTTAAAAAGAACAAAAACAGCGAGACCAAATCGGTCGAGTTTTAGCCAGGACTGTAGGTACATTAACCATTAATTTATGTTGAGTTTTCATATTTCAGGACGCGAGAGCGTTTCTCAATGCTCACAATAATACCGGTGACGATATCACATCAATTGTTATAAAAAAAATTAACATTGGACCGATTGTCGTCATTACCGTAAGTATTATGTTTACGAATTCTGAGTCATTAATTGTACTTATAAATTGTTTGTACATTTATTGAATGAGTCGACCAAGCTATTAATGGGTACTTGTAAAAATGTGTCACTATATGTATTAATTGGATTAATTACGCGTCCTATATTTATGAATTATTGGTCATCAAAATTACCCATGAAATCCGAACTATTATATTGTTTATCCTTAGGTAACTATTATACATGCGAAAGTGAGTTTGTTTGTTTTTTACGCCTTCACGTCTCAGCTACTAAACAGATCATCATGAAATTTGGCATGCAGATAGCCTATGATATGGAGAAGGATATAGGCTTTTTATTCCGGGATCGCGGGTGAAACCGCGGGGGACAGCTAGTAGGCAATAAAAGCGTAATTATTATAAACTAGCCTATGTCCTTCTCCATACCATAGGCTATCTGCATGCCAAATTTCATGATGATCCGTTGAGTAGTTGAGGCGTGAAGACGTAATAAACAAACAAACAAACTCACTTTCGCATTTATAATATTAGTTAGGATTTATACTTCGAAGTCGGCGAATGCTCCGCCTGATGGTAAGCGGTTGCGTAGCCATATGAACGCTTGCAACACACGAGGCATCACTCACGCGTTACCGATCCTTCCCCCCTCCCCTTAGACCTTACTCACGCGCAGGAACACAACATAAAGTTATTTGGCTGCGGTATGTAAGGTAGTAAGATTCCTTCTATCCGTCTGATATCCTCCAATATTCTTCCACTTCCCGTATCCTTCATATATCCTTGTTCCACACCAGGGTACAGAGAAAAGAGAAACCTGGCTAGACATTAATAAAGCTCAGAACTGTATATCAGTGCTTCTAGAAGCGAAAGTGCTAGAAGCAATCGGTGTGGCCATAAACACTTCTTGCGAAGCTTTAGTTATCGGTTGTGATGATGTGGAATACGCTCAATTAACCAGGTATTATTATTATTTGTATGTCGTTATGTGTAATGCAACTTTAAGCAGGGATGTAGAGACTGATCTGTAAAATACAGGTCGTTGTTTTGGTCAGCGACGAGCGACTCAGGGTCGATAATACAAATGATACTGGTGCTAAAAAAAATATAAAATAAATACTTTATTTTTTTTTAATAATAAAAATAAAAAATTTAAAATTTTGAAAATCATGTAATAAGCTAAAATGTAGACATAATACTCAACGGGAGTACGAGGGAGCAAAGGGGTGGGGCGATGGCGGCTTGTGCCTAGCTCTAGTCTGTGCACGTGCCTAGTAACCATACTTTGCGGTAATTTTATTACAAATTGAATAAGGTATTTCTCAACATATTTACAGTATTTAATGGAATTAAGTCAATTTTTGGGGAACATATATTTTGTACTACCGCTCCTGGGTCGCTTGTCGCCGACCAAAACAACACCTGTATTAGACGTAATGGTAATATCGTACGTTTCACATAAATAATATGTTTATTTTACGGCATGTATTTAATGCATTAACTATTAATTCTCTCTATTCCAACACAACAAATCAAAACTAGAACCAAAAATACTGAATTGCACACTAAATAAATCAAACTGAGTATCAGTTTTTTGGTTTATGCAAAACTGTTTGAACTTAATGATTATCTAGCGCCGGCCGCTGCCGCGGCACCGCTCGCTTCGCTCGCTCGGCTCGCGAGCGATATTGTCATAGTTCTAACCAACTGTATTTGGAGTGCCCCGAGTCGGTTCTGGATGATAAAACTTGTTTTGATGAATAGGTAGTTTAATTGTACAACAGTAATTTTTCTGATATGCAATAAGTAAATTAGAGGAGAGTCTTAAGTTTGCGTAATTTTTAAACAGAGATAAATATCCCTTATTTTATTAGTAAGTATAGTAGGAAAGTGTTCCGAGAATGTTAGTACACAGACTATTTTTATACAGGGTTAATTTTAATTCACCTCCAAACTGCTTTAAGGCTTGGATTTACTCATTAATATCGACAACTTTCACTTTGGCACCAACTAAGAAAAACAAAATCTAACTTTTCTTGCTTGATCCAAATTGGAGTAGGTCCATACTATAAGTTATATAAGTATATACCTATATCTAGGGGGTTATCAGAAGTGAAAATATCCATACGGGCGCTCCACTCACCGCGCTTGACGTCATCGTTGACCATCGCCGAGGACAAGCGTGACGTCACCATCGTTATCAGTTCGAGATGTGATTTCAAGGATGTAGATAAAGCGCTGAGGGCTACTTTTCGTGATAAATATCAGGTAAGTGCTTATGTTTTGTAATGTGAACAGTATAGGTACAGTATTACCCAACTTATATGGCGCGTCGTGAATCTTCGTTCGCACAGAAAAGAAAGTATGGCCCCGAAGATTAACGAAAGAATGCTTAAAACTTACAATCAACCTTAGATCACTACTATAAGGTTCATAATACACTGCAGCTGTTAGTTCCGTCTCACTCGCAAGTCACGCCCCTCCGCACGGCGCGCGCTAACATGGCGGCAGCTGCCGACCAATAGCGTTTCCCGCGTTTATCTTCTGCGCAGGTACATCTGTAAGCCATATCAGTTGGGTACTACTGTACTATTGTAGTCTTTGGATGAGAACTTGACTGATTCCGTTCCGCTGTTGAAACCACAGAGCTCCTAATTTAGATAAGTACCTACCTGTGGATTTAGATATCTGTATCGTCAACCCTTCTAATAGGTAATATAAATGTAAAGTTTGTGTATTGTGATTTTTATTCTGGATTTAGATAAAACTTGGTATGTACATAGACCGTTGGTATTTCTTTTTGTAACTTTTTCATCATAAGTCAAAACCTACGCAACACGAAAGAAAATAAAAATTGTTTTGGAATGTAGGTAGGTATACAAATGAAGTCCTGTCATAATGATACCTATATACCCAATTTAAACTTGTAGCCCTGTTGTACTTTGAAATGTCGGTCCCACATTCCGGCTCCTTTTGCAAAGAAAATGAAAATATATCTAAAAAAAAATCATTTGCAATAAGTTTGGGTAAGCAATATTTAAAACTATTCATAATATCTAATCAATAGAATAAATGGTTGAAATATACCGCTGTTGCGACAGACTGGCAGATAGACGGACGAATGGCACCATAAGGGTTCTATTTTTATTACATTTCTGGTTCGGAAATGTAAAAAAATGTCGTCACTTTGTTTCAATTTGGTCGCAAAACGCTGTTTCTGATCTCTCACATACCTATAAATAAGTAGAATACGTCGTATAATTCAGTAGGTACAGTAATTTTGTTGATGAACCTGAAGTTATATCGTCTGAGTGAACCTACATTACCGAACAGGCAAACGTAAATTTATATTTTGTGTTTCAGCTACTTCTAAATTTGGACAAAGCATTACCTTTATCGCCTGAAAATACAAGAGACTTCAATGCATCAGTAAGTAAAGTCTTCTAAGATTATATGTGTGTAAGTGCGTTCGAATTGGAGTGATGTCATTTCAAAATGAACATTTTTGTTTATGCGTTCGAATTGGATAATTTCAACAATTTTGCAACTTTTTCCACAAACGTTTTTCCCAAATCGAACGATTAGATACAAAAATGACATTTGCGCACTCATCGCCTGCTTGTCACTTGTCTCAATCTACTCTTTTCCTTCAGTTAATATATAAACAAAGTTAATCTGATAATTTTTTCTCTTGCCTGTTAGTATTTCTATCAATTTTATCAACTGTAAAGATTTTTCGCATTGCGAACTTCGGAGATAAGAGTATGGTGTTTTTTTTAGTATTTCTCACCATAGTAAGTAAAACTATGAAACATAAAAGAAAATAAAAATGAGTTTTGGAATCTACAAAAAAGCCCTTCATATAAATATTTAAAGTTCTAAATATGAAATGTCGGTCCCCCATTCTGGCTCCTTTTGCAAAGAAAATAATGGGTGCTGAATATACCTACCGCTGTGTAGACGGACAAACGGACGGTGGCATCAAAAGGGTTCCCTCCTTACCTTTTTGGTTCGGAACCCTAAGAAGAACATAATAATAATATTTTAGGCCTTATTTCTGTACTTTACCAATGCTTTACTATTTACATATTACATTGTTTTACCTTTCCTCAAATTAATAATCACTCAAGTAATTTTGTTTATAATTTCTGATAGAAATTGAAAATAAAATCACTTGAGGGTAGATCAATATTTGAATTGATATAGCAATGATTGTAATTTTCTGTCATGTTATGTGATAGGAGGAAGATACGAGGCTGTCGCATCCTGCTGTAATAAGACGCCGTAAAAATTTAAAAACAGGTAAAATCATTATAAGTATCTTACCTTCCAAAGTCATAGCCAAAGTCATTTATTCAATTTAGGCCTTAGTAGTACACTTCTGTAGGTCAAAGCTACTGAAGTTACCACCAGTTCGGAAGTCGGCATTCCTTCTTAAGGCGCGTACTGATCGACGTAATATAGGTAAGTAACGTGTTACCCAGCGATCGTACTTGCAGTCAGTACCTACCTACGGGGAAACACGGCCCTCGCAACGTGCAATTACACAGGGTTTTAGCACGCGGGCGGGGCGCGGCGTAACACTGCAGTACACACCTTTATGTGTTGGCTTTGTGCGTCATGACTGCTCTGTATGTTTTGGTAAAGTATTTTAGGGAGTTTTTTTGGATTTGATTCTATACAAATTGTCCCGGTGAACTTCGTACCATAAAACATGCATACGCATATGCATATGCTTCGAAACTATAAATCGGGTCATAATTATTTTTTTAATTGACATATAGGTATTTACTTCAACTTAGGGACAGTGCAAGTTTCATCGAAATCGGTTCAGTGGTTTTCAAGATATGGACTAATACGTGTGACGGCCTGGCTTATTGATACGAGCTACGGGTGTGGTGGTGTCAAAGGGAAAACATCTCAAAACCTTTGTTAAATTCTAGTAAATGTAAGAAAAACTAAAAATTTCTAAATATAAAAGTAATTTAAAAATAAACGACTTCAAAATACATTAAAAAGTATGAAATAACTCTAATCTGACACGACGACTTATTCCATATAAAATATTAATCATATCAATTTCATAATAAATATCAATTTCAGGTTATACTGTGGGAAGTGGAAACCCCACGGCATGGAAATCTCCATCTACTGCGTCGACTTCATCCCTGGCACATGTAAGTTTGATCATTGAGTTAATCCGTCGTTTTGTGAAAATGGTGAAAATTAAAGAATGAACTTTAGTAAATACACTGAAGGTATTAAATTTTAGAAACTGTATGAAATTACAGTCAGTGAGCCTTTTTCTAATAGGTTAATAAAGTTAATATAATTTAACTTGTCTTTAAATCTCAATAGATAGCGTTTTTACACCGTAATAATACATGTAAACCTAAAAACTATTTGGCGTTTAGACACTTATTTCTCAGTTCAAAATTTTACGTAGATTTTGGAATTATTTGATGATTGTATTTGCGTGCTTAGCATTTCTGACTTGTCAAAAACCTGATGCATTTACATTCCCAACTAATGAATTATCCTTTGAGTCGCGGTTAAAAAATAACAATTGATTTTAATATTAAGAAAAGTCCGGGCGCTCCTTAAACGAGCTGACTAGTAGATCACAGATGATAAGAGCAACCGGATTGATTCCTCATGTCCAGTCTGTCTTACTTTTCTAGTTCTGTTGTTTCATATCATGACTATTTATTTTATTATATATTATTTTAATAGTAGTAGTTTATTATTTTGATTATTTATGTATTAGGATTTATATCTATTTTGTGTATTAGGATTTAATATGTATTTATTCAAGTGTATTATTATGTACTACACCTGAAAATATTGTTAAATATCCTGTGACCCAAAGGTTGTCTGGAAGAAATCGCTTAAGCGATAAGACCGCCTGTTTTGTATCACTTCCTCTTGTATTTGTTTTCCTTCTTTTTGTGTACTGTTTTTGTGGTGTACAAATAAAGTATATTTATGTTATGTTATGTTATTGATGTCCAACGCAAAATCAGATGGACTCTAGAAGATATTCATGCTTATGTAATCTTACAGGATTTCATTCCAATTAATGGCATTTTTTTTTTCATTTTGTTTTAAGGCGCGGACTGACTACGATTTTGACAGCACTCGTTCTTCACTGGAATAGGGTTGAAAATGGTAAATCATAAATATGTCGACTCTATGAAATGGACTGTTATTTACGGGTTTTCTTTAGATTATACAGAATATCCACATTAAATTGAATAAGTGTCCGGTTAACATTCTAATATAATTCAATATCTTATATATTCTTAAAAATATAATTGTTGTCATCGCTGAAAATACGGAGAACTTCAACGCGAAAGATTTTTTTAGACGTAACTTACGAATTTTTTATTGGGAATATCAAAGCACTTTTTAATATTCTATTCGGTTAACATTTTTCTCAAAACCCTCTTCTATCCACAGTATTTTTTGTGTTAGGTATTTTCATTGCGTTACGTTATACTCAACTCTCAAAGAAACCCATTTTTGTGAATTTGAGCTTAGACCCCCCCTTAAATCACGGTCATTCACTTTCACACGCGCGTCCTAATGCGGCCCAACATAATGACCATGCAATACAAAAGTAATTTGTTATTGTTTACCCATTTCAGCTTCATGAAAAGCTAGCAGCCTTACCCCCGTATAGATTTAAAACAGAACAAGTCAGTGTGTGCGTTAAACCTGAACTTTCTAGTGTCACTGAACTCAGTGAGACTGACGACAAGCACAGCCTTAACACAAGCACACACAGATTGAGACCTTACGGTGGTTGTTATAAGAACCGCAATACTTGCGTAGATGGCAATAGGAAATCTCAAAGCGATGGTGAAGGTGCCAAATGTCAAAGTAAAACGAGGAATCTCTCTCCTGTAGTAAATGAAAACGTCACCAATTGTTTACTAGTCGCTACTATAGGATCTGATGAATCAGTCATAAATGAGACTCTGGAACGTTTGGTTAAAAATAAAGATTACAGTACTGATAATATAGTTGATTTGTTAGTACAGGAGGCTTTACACTCTAAGCAAATTCAGGAAAATGATCAATTACTTGATAGTGGTATTAATACAGTGGGTAATAAGAATACTGAAAAGATAGATCGCATTGTTGAAGAAATAGAAAATACACCTTGTGAGGATATACCAACTAAGGCTCTAAAAACACCATGCATAGTTATTAGTAAATCGACGTCAGATGAATCTAACACTGAAGTTGTGAATGAAACTCCAGACAATTTGTCAGACTTTCTTCGTACACTTGTACGAAGAAAGACTGACAAACCCAAAGATAAACCACCTGAACCTGAAAAAAAAACCGATAATTCTAATGAAATTACGTTTGATATAAAAGCTGTCGAAGATTTTTTTTCTCAACACTTTACTGAAAATAGAGCGGGAGAAATAATTATTAGTCCAACATTAGCGAAAAAAATAAATGAAACCAGTTCTGAATGTAGTGATTTCGAAAATCATGATTTAATCAATAACGATGATTTGAATACAAACGTTGAAAATATCGAGACTGTCAATAATATTGACATAATACAGTGCCTTAATAGTATTGTTGATACTGTTTGCAATGATTTTGATAAGTGTACTGAATATTTAAACCTAGATAATGATGACATTGTGAAAGAAACACTTTTGCAAGAAGTAACAAACACAGTAGAAATGAAATCAAATAAAACTTTCAATAAACCCAGGAAAAGTATTAAATTGAAATACAAAGTTTTAAAAAACGATAATCCCAAACAAAAAGATACTGGAAAGAAGACCAAGAACAAGCTAGAAAAAACTAAAATGTCTACTATACTGGAAGACAATGAAATAATTACGGATTTGAATACAAATAATGAAGTGCGTGAAATAGAGCCGGAAAGGAAAATAGTTACACCAGAAAAGAAAGAAACCGTTAGTCGTTCAATGCGTCGCAAACGAAAGCTTTATTCACCTAAAGATAATACTGAAAATAATGTAGGTTCTGAAAATCAGAATACTCATATTCATAAAGAAAATGATGAAGATATACCGCGTCTATCTGAAGTCAAAATTATCACAAGAAGAACTAAGTCTAGAACTAAGAAATCACCTAAGTCTACCGCAACATGTTATAAAGATATCGAAAAAGAACGCAGCAATCGTGTAAGACAACCACGCAAAAGATTATCTAAGAGACCTTCACCAACTTCCCCGGAAAAGCCCAAAATTAACACATTGTTCGATAAACTCTTAGAAAACGTTGAAAGTAATGGGAATATAACTATTGTTGACAAAATCAGGGGGAACGAAGTGTATAATTTCACAAGCGACAGTGATGATGAAGATTTTAAAAAGAAAAAAATTGTTCAAAACCACAACAGTACCACAAAAATTGGCAGTTTAGAATCTACAATATCAACCAGACAGAGAAGAAGAAATCGCGTAAATTATTCAGAAAATATATCATCAAACGATGATAATCTAAAGAAAAAAGCTCCCGTGAGACGTAAAAAAGTAGTGAGGCAACGAAATTCGAAAAATAAACTTCACGTTGAGCCAGAAATTGAATTGGTAGACGAACGTTTGAGACAGGCTGTTCCGGAAGATTTAAATACATCTTTAGTTATAGAAAATAGAAAAAAAAGCGTTGATATAGAGCCTGAATTAGTGTTAGAGACAGCACCGGAAATGGAAATAATTCCTGACAATAAAATAAATGAAAAATCGAAAGTCATTCAGAAAAAGAGGACTAATAAGAAAAAATCAAAAACTGTGCTTGATGTACAACGTGTAGTTGATAAAGAGCGTGCGTCAAACAAGGCAGCTTTAAAAATATCTAATAATGAAGGTGATGGTACTTCGAGTCCTTTACCCGGTCTTGTAGTAGAAACTGTGCCACTTCATCAAGATGATGAAAATTGTTCCTTTTCAACAAATATGCTACAAAAATATAAGAAGATCTATGAAGAAGGCCCCGATGCGTATATTAACGAATCTAACACAACTCAAAATCTACTTTCCGATATTGAAAGAATAAATATTTCCACGAATAAAAATGCTGTCGACGAAGTAGATCTTACAGCAAATGAACATTTGGAATATAATCCAACGATGCATTCAATAAAAGATGATCATTTTGATAATATTCGAACTATCAACCTAAACGAACATTTAGAAGCGGATTCATCTAACTCGAGAACAAAAACTGTCAAAAGTTATAAACCTAAAAAGCCATTAAAGTTAAAAAATACTGATAGGAATGTAGAACGAATAGAGCCAATTACAATTTCTGATAATTCCCGGGAAATAAGAAGTTTTTCTATAGCATCTGTCGGTATCACAGGACATGGAGATTTAGAGGAATCGCCTCCTAACCTAAATTTAATACATGAAAAATTCAATCCCCGTAATTTAAGCATTGCTGATTTTGATCAGTCAATGAAAGACTATTACGTCAATCTTACCAACGCAATTTACCAAGGTGATGATACTTATTCTAGTACTAATAAAACGCCAGAAAACAATACGAAACTGAATTCTGATAGTATAAAATCACCATTTGTTTCCATACAAAAGCTATCGTTTGATGATATCAGTAAATGGTTACCTTCAAGAAAAAATTCTGAGTCGGATCAAAACTCGTCTATTGATTGTAATTCTGTAAAAATGATAAGTCAACCGAATTCAAAGTCTGGTAAAGTAATGGTAAAAAATAAGTCTAAAGAAACTGATCACACTTCTGAGAAAACTAAAGAACTAAGTACTACTAGTAAGTTCAAAAGAGCGAATGTAGCAAATAGACCTAAAATTACATCAAGAAGTTCTATACCAGATTCAGATAAAAATCCAAGCGAAAAGATTACAGAAATTGAATCCATCGTAACTAGATCAAAAGGAAAGGTTGAAGACTCAAAAGTTAATCGTAAATCGATAATATCACCCATCAAATTATTCGATGATTTTAAACCGACTGATAATGCGAAATCGGATTCATCCGACGACGAATACATTCAGAAAATAAGAAATTTTTTCTCTAAAAACAAAGATACAAAACGATCTGAATCAACCAGAAGAAATATTTTGGAAAAGGTTGATCTTACAGAAAAAAGTTGTAGTCTCGTTTCAAAATTTGGTATTTCGAATAAAGTATATAGATCTAGAAAGCCTGGTGTGAAACGACCATCATCGCCAGCTATAGTAGAAGCAAAGAAGAAGGCAGACTTAAATAATTCAGAAGAAATTGATATTGTAAGTGGACCAAGCACTTCCACAGATAATTTAGAATTTAGTACTTCGAATAAAGTATATAGACCTAGTAAGTCTGGTGTGAAACGACCATCGTCGCCAGTTATAGTAGAAATAAAGAAGAAGAAGGCAGAATTAAATAATTCAGAAGAAATTGATATTGTAAGTGGACCGAGCACTTCCACCGTTCACGATTGGCTTAAAAGAAATGAACCAGGTAGCAGAGGTAAATATTAACTATTTTTTAACCCATTTAGGGGAAAATTTTCGCGAAACCCAAAAACACGTGTTCCTTTGTTTTATACTAGCTTTTTTATCTATTTTATTATTTGGGATTTTAGTCCACACGGACATGTCAATCCCATCGTATCATGCATATAGTTTCTCAACAATACACAGTATTTATACTAGCTGTCCCCCGCGGTTTCAACCGCGTTCCCGGGATAAAAAGTAGCCTATGTCCTTCTCCATACCATAGGCTATCTGCATGCCAAATTTCATGATGATCCGTTGAGTAGTTGAGGCGTGAAGGCGTAACAAACAAACAAACTCACATTCGCATTTATAATATTAGAGAGGATATAGTTAGGATCCCATAATTAATGCTGTGTTTCAAGTTAATCGGACCGCGCGGTAGTTTACTTCCATACAAACTTTAACACCCCCTAACTAAACCCTCATTTAGGGGTAGTTTTCAAAAACTAATAAATTAGAGACTTTTCTAATTATTTGGGTTAGTAATCGTGCTGTTTCAAATTTATAAACCCAAGGAACAATATTTTTCATGCGAATAGAATGCCCCCTTTTCACCCCCTTGAAGGTTGAATTTCCAATAACCCCTTCTTAGTGGATGTCTATGTTAAATAATGAATCTGTGTGAATAATTACAAGTTTGTAGCCACAGCGGTTTAGGCTGTGCTTTGGTGAATGTGCTGTGCGTGTCTGTAAAATGACTAATGTTTCAGCCGAAGGAATAAATGCGTCATTCAGTGACAGTATACAAAATATTATGGAGAAATTAGATACGACGCTTGACGAAATCCACCAGAACACTAGTAAACAGTAAGTTTGTACGCAGATACTTATTACCAAAGTAAGGTAAAGACAACAAAATTATAACTTCCCTTCTACTTAGTTATACTATCCCCGTGGTTTCACCCGCGTTCCCGGGATAAAAAGTAGCCTATGTCCTTCTCCATACCATTGGCTATCTGCATGCCAAGAAACGAATGCCAAGTAAAAATGTCTTAGTGGGTGTGCAATCGCAGTGACCGTGGCAAATTAAGCGGGCCATAATATTGGGAAATACATAAATCTTAATCACAGGTCCGGATACCGAACAAATTCCATTTACATACACCTAATCTAATACACCTTTAAAGACATCGAACAATTAACCCAAAGAAGCGTAATGACGTTCATTTTGTTTGAAATATATTCCACCAATTTCCCACCACCGACAATGCCCTCTGATTCGCCAAGTCAAGGACACATGCACTCTGATTGGCCGAGTCAAGAAGAAGTCAGTGATTGGTTCTCTCTCACTGTTAAAAATCAGTGAGAGAGGGATTATTCCTCTATGTTTAAAGATTACTATTATTTTGTAGGTTCGTCCATTTGTTCGTCGATGCCCAGAAACACCTCACTCAGATGAAAGAAGAACGGCGCAGTATGTACAAGCAGGTGGCTACTGACATGGTCAAAATTATGGAGAAAAAGTTCGCAGATTTGGAAATTAGGTAATTTAAAAGTCCCTTTTTTATTACTGTGTAAAGGCCTGATGTTACAGTATTACCCAACTAATATGGCGCGTCGTGAATCTTCGTTCGCACAGAAAAGAAAGTATGGCCCCGAAGATTAACGAAAGAATGCTTAAAACTTACAATCAACCTTAGATCACTACTATAAAGTTCATAATACACTGCAGCTGTTAGTTCCGTCTCACTCGCAAGTCACGCCCTCCGCATGGCGCGCGCTAACATGGCGGCAGCTGCCGACCAATAGCGGTTTACCACGTTTAAAAATGAATCTTCTGCGCAGGTACATCGGTAAGCCATATTAGTTGGGTACTACTGTACCACAATCTCACCATGGTAAATAATGATGTGGCCGAAGGTGGTAAGCACACAAAGCCTAGAAGGAACTGGCAATCAAGTGCAGCTGTCGAAACACACCGATAGGTGCTTGGCGATAGATTTTCAACTTGGGGGTGGTAGCCAGCCAGGTGGGTACTACAAAGTACCCTAACACCGTGCTATGGTTTCTTCACGATGTTTTTCTTCACCGAAAGCTCAAGCTCATTGTAGGATTCGAACCCGGGATCTTCGCTGAGCTATCATCGCCTTAAACATAAGCAGTTAAAGCAACTATTATAGGTATTGTTATTGCTGTTATATTGATACGATCCATACGCCTTTCCCGCTACATACAACATAGCGGCTACATAAATGTATTATCAGTTTTGGGGTTTCGTATCCAAAGGATGCCAAACGGGACCTTATTACTAAGTCTCCACTGTCTTTCCGTCCGTCTGTCTGTCAGTGGGCTGTTTCTCATGAACTGTAATAGTTACAGTTGAAATTTTCACAGAATGTGTATTTCTATGTGCGGGTCTGACTATCATGTGGTCGGTTTTTTTTATGGTTACATACCTGTCCCCAAAGGGCAAAATGGAGTCCTAATGCTTACACTATTGCCTGTATGTCCGTAGGTCACTGCTTCTATTTCTGTATATTATAGATTCTGTTGTTTACAACTAAACTAATTTAGTCTCACTATGTCTCTAACAAAGAACATAAGAAAAGGATGTAAGAAATTTAGTCCTGTCAAATTAGTCCAATGTTTGTTTTCAATATAAATTTAGTCGCCATCTATCGCGTTTACGTCTAAATACCCGCAAATGAAGACGGCAAAGACTAATTTGACAGCTTCAAATATGATGTGACTAAAATTAGTTTAGTGCGATTTACAACAGAATCAGCACCATTATCTACTTTACTTGAAAACACTGTTTTTAATAAAGCTAAAGTACATAATGTAGTTGACTTAATTAACCAAATTTAATAATTTGTAGATCGCAAGAAATGGATAGTGATTTCATAAGCCAACTCAAAGATCGGGCAACGGAGTTCATCAAGGAAGACTGCAAGCGTAAACATGGTATGGTCCTATTGCTGAAGGAAGACGTGCAATCGGTTATCGACCATATTAACAAAAACAAACGGTTGGATTCACCTTGAACAAGATCTTTAGTGTATAGGCATTTTTTATGTTATGAATTGCATACAATTTGATATGTATTTTAGTGTCATAGTTTTAAGTTTTAATAAATTATTTTTTGTTATCGTTAAAAGTTCTAAGTATGATTGTTATTATTTTATGCTGTTTCGGTTAAGTTTCAGTTTGTAAATTTAATTGAAGTCAAATGTATTTGAATAAATATTTCAATTTCATATACCTCAGGTCGGTTACCGAAAGCTGGCACGTTCACAGTACTCACACATATGCAATTTCACGATACAGTATGTTTTATTACATTATTGCTTCTAATCAGTCAGTCGATACAAATGGTCGAATGCAAAAAAAGAACTATATTTATGAGCAGTAGCAAAACAATAACTGTCTCCTTCATACTCATAAGCTTGACCGCGCGCGAGAGAGACGGACAGACTTTTCACGATGCGCATGCAGTGCGACGTCACGCCGCGCGCTTATTCACAGACACTACACAAGCGCAACGTGTAAATGTGTTGAACGTGCCAGCTTTAGTTAACCGACCTGTACTATTTTATTTTTACACCAAAATTAATAAAAGCCCAAATAATCATAAACATTATTTATTTATCAATAACTTATGTAGAATATATACCTAAATAACAAATCGTCCGCACTATCACACTGTCTGCGTAATTGGCAACACTTAGTCAAATAGAACTTTATGTCTACCACTTACTGCTCATAATAAAGTGTTAACTTCTTGCAGCATATTTGTCGATGCTCATATTTCAAAGTTCATTGTAGCATATATTTAGCCCATCACAAATATAAGCCACGTTAATAAGTATCCTTGTCGCGTTGTAAATGAACACTTATGCCAATAGCATATGGTGTTTAATCGCTCGTGGACTAGGAGTCATCTTGCGTCGTAGCTACTTGCGCGATGTACACTTGTTGCTGGGGCTGGTGCTGTCCTTGTGATGATACCTGGTAATAAAAAAATATACTTAGGCGGAAGGCTAAACTATATCTCTGCCGGTGGCCCTAATTCTGTTGTTCACAACTAAACTAATTTTAATGTCACTATGTCTCTTTCTAATAAAGAACATAAGAAAAGGATGTAAGAAATTTAGTCCTGTCAAATTAGTCCAATGCTTGTTTTCAATATAAATTTAGTCGCCATCTATCGCGGTTACGCCTAAATACACGCAAAATAAGACGGCAAAGATTAATTTGAAAACTTAAAATATGTTCTATCCTTTTTCAATAATGTTCGTAAGAAAGAGATGAGATGTGACTAAAATTAATTTAGTGCGATTTACAACAGAATCGGCACCAGTGTCTAGCATTTGTCATTTGACAACATCGAACAATTCGAAACCCAAAGAAACGCAATAACATTAATTTTGCTTGAAATCTATTCCGCCATTTTCCACCGACAATGCACTTTGATTTGCTTAGTGAAGGACACATGTACTCTGTTTGGCCAAGTCAAAAACACGATGCAGTGATTGGTCCTTACTGTTCAAAATCAGTGCAAAAGCCAGTGCTTTTGTACACAACAGTAAGGACCAAGCAATCTAATTCCTACACTAGTCAGTCTAGTGTAGGAATTAGATTGCTTGGTATTCTCGTAAAGGGATGATTGACAGAAATGTAACATCTATTATGAATATATACTGGGTGTAGATTTCGAGATGGCATATTTTCGAAACCTATGTTGGGTTAGTCATGCTGAACAACTTTTACGATGGGACTAACACTGAATACTCAAAAAAAAATTTTTATCTTTCATACATTATGATCGAGCAAGGTTGACATTTACTAAGGAAAGTAAAAAATTTTTTTTGAGAATTCACCATTGGTCCCATAGTAAAAGTTGTTCAGCATGACTAATCCAACATAGGTTTCGAAAATATGCCATCTCGAAATCTCCACCTGTTATATGTCTATACATGCGAGGGGTTTGTGTGTACGTTTGTCTCGAATTACATCACGCTGTTATGACGGCTGAACAGATTTGGATGGAATTCAGCATAACTAGATACCCTGGAATTACATAATAGGTATAAAGGTAGGTAATTTCTCTCCCAGAACAACATTTATAATATAGGAATAAATCCAGGTATTCCTGGGACATTCCTCACACGCGGTCAACTGATCCCAAACTAAGCAGAGCTTGTACTATGGAACCAGATAACTGATATAATACTTTTTGTATGTAAATACCAATGATATTATAATAGAGATATGCTACCCTCATACTAAGCGGCGTTCAATTATTGTTGAATTAGGTGAATGCGATAGATAATACGGAACGTATGGTACAGAAAGAGATAGCTATATGTAGCCGCTAAGCAAAATTACGACAATTGTCTGAATTTGTCTGCAACAATTTGCGTGCGTTAATGCGATATCTACCTCTTTTTATTATAATATCATTGGTAAATACTCAATATACATAATTGGCGACGGGCCAGATGGACTCCGGACATACAGGCATGTTCATGCACACAAATGTATGTCCTGTGGGGAATCGAACCCACGACCTGCGGCGCAATAGGTGGTATCTTATCCAACTTCGCCAACTGGCCCGTCATTGGAATGCGGGAAATTCAGAGAGCGGAAGCTTATTAAACTAATATTACAAAGAGTTTGTATATTTGAAAGCTAATCTCAAACTACCAGTCCGATAAAAAAAACGTTAATTCCATTTATTGAGAATGTTTAGGAGTATAACACTAACGCGGGTGAAACCGCGAAACACAGCGAGTATAATATAAGAATGCAGGTAAAACAACAAAAGTACCTGTATTATCTGTGGTGATTGCTGCTGCTGCGCCTGAATGATGATTGGTTGGTTGGGATTATTCTGCACTTGTAATCTGATCATATTTAACTGCGCTTGAGTCAGTTGTATCTGTAATAATATGAATTAATTATTACTATATATTTGTACTAGCTGTAGACATACACACATGCAGTAGAATCTATCTATATATATAAAATTCAAAGTCCTGACTGACTGATTGACTGATATATCAACGCACAGCCTAAACCACTGGTCCTAGAGACATGAAATTTAGAGGGTCTATCCTTTGTGAAGACTAAGTATCCACTAAGAAAGGGTTTTTCGAAATTCCACCCCTAAGAGGGTAAAATAGGGGATGAAACTTTGTATGAAAATCCGTCAGTTTCGAAGTTAGGATCTTCAAATATTGTGTTTAGGCTGAATATTGAAAATTAATGTATACATGTCTCAAGTGTTTTTAATAATTCCACCCTCGAAGTGGGATGAAGTTGTTTAGTTTTGTTTTATTGTTGTAGAAAAATATGTCATTTGATTCCTGTAGGCCACTCGGGCGAAGCCGCGAGCAGAAGGAAGTTTTATATATAAAGAAAACGTCACGTTTATAAGACATAATAAACGTCCAATTAAATATATTTGGTCAGACAGACATAAAGGTTAGTGCAAACTAGGTCGGTAGTTCGGCAAAAGTATTACTTGCTCGAATTTTAAAGCCGAATTTGTATCTGACTTATTGCGCGTTCTGAAAATAGGGGTGATTCCTAGGTAAAAAAACAATAATTCTAATTAGTCCGTCAGACCATTAAAAAAACAAAGGTAAAGCGAGTCGTAAGTTCGGGTTTGGAGGCTCGTGACGTCATTTTAGAGTAAAACGTGTATTCTAACGTGACGTCACCGGGAACTGCAACACACTTTAACTTCATATTTTTTTTAAGAAAAAATACGTGTCTAATATTATTTGATAATGTAATAGACGGACTAAATAGTTTTTTTTTAGTCATCTAGCCTAGTGTTTTATTATATGCTTTGGTAAGTTGTTATTGTAATCTTGGGAAATCTTTTTGTTTATTCCAAGAAAATATTTATAATCTATGTATCCAATCCATGTAGCGAGCGCTAAGTAAATATCCTAGTTGGGTAAAACTGTGAGGCAACAGCCAAGTTTATAGGTGTATAACTCACAGGCAATTGTTGCAATTCTCCGGCTGGCGTGACGACTTGTTGCACGAGGGTGACCGGCTGCGATACCGTCACGTTATTGTTTGACGTACCGGGAGACGTGTTTGATTGCTGCAATATTATTACACAAAATGAATAAATAATTTGATTGAAATGTATTTCATAAAAAATTGAGATTTTACAAAGCCAGGTTTGGTTTTGATTTAATGAATTTTATTGTATTAAAGCGTGATTAATTTTTTTCTAGTTGCGGCCCGCGGTATAAAAAGTACCACAATCCGTTCAGACGTTGAAGCGTGATTGAGGTACAAACATCCAAGCTTTCGCATTTATAATATTATTATTTCATATAAGAAAAGCAGTAATTTGATTAAAATTTCAAGGACTATATTGAATTTATTTTTATTTATGTAAACTTGTTGGCCTCTTCAGCGCTATCTTCAAAATATGAATGTAATGAAGATACCTGAACAACCTGCGCGCACGGCTGTAAGACTATTTGTTGCTGTTGGTGCGCGTTGTTCTGCATCGCCGCCTGGTGCTGCTGCGCCAACTGAAGGTAGTACTGTACACGTCAATCTTATTGTGACACTTTGTGACCGTCATTATGGGATATTTCCATCCATGTTCATAGAATCTTCGATCATCGATAAGATTGTTAAGATACTGAGAGAATTGGGAGCTATTTTATACGATATTCGATGGTGATTTATGGCTATATAGTTACTTCACTCGTTCGTAGCTAAAACGCAAATCTCGCAGTTGATATAGTCTCCTAGGTCAAAATTAGTATCTCCTACCTGATTCCTCACTATGATGTATTGTTGACTTCTACGCTCACCGATTTGTCTGAGAATGGGTGTAGCTAATCTGAATCCTTAGAGACAATTCCAAAAAAAGGCTTCTGATTCTATATCAGGATTGTAAGAATTGACCATAAAATAAAGATGACAAAAAAAATAAGGATACATCTTAGAATAAACTTTATTCTAAGGATAATTTACCTGGTCGGTGTTGGGATTGGGTCGCGGCGGTTCGTAGCGGGGTTTGTTCGGCTTCACTTCGTTTCGGGGCACTATATCAATTAGAAAGTCAAACTGATCGGACTTTGATATCGCCATCGCTATATCGTTGCGCTGTAAAAGAGTATAACAAAATGTTCTATTAGATATAATAAATAATATGATTTAGGTATTACCTTTTAAGTAAAAGAATACCTGTGTTAGAAGGCCCCGCTCTGCTATGAAGCAGGTAAGTACAGATAAATTACTGATTTTAAATGGCTCGATAGGCAGTATCTGACTGTTAATTTAAATTATATATTTTTTTGTATGTACTTATCTGAGGAATAGCTTATGTGAGGTTTATCTAGCGATTGAAAATATATGGGATTAATTGTGGTGTAACATGTAAAGTCATACATATTGACTTTGAAGCCATTTTTAAGTGTTCCGTACCTAACATGTACCAAACGGAACCCAACCGTAATAGAGTTTGTTAAAACTTTCAAAAACCTTTAAATAAGAACCTTAAAGTGTATTCCGAACCGGTGGTAAATTCAACTGTATGTACCAATTTAACGTTCATAAGTGCCTTACTAGGGCCTAAACTGAATATTGACTTTTTGATTATTTTTTTAAAGAAGAAAAACCTTTTAGTAAGAACCTTAAAGATAAATTAAGTAGAAAACCTGTAAGAACCTTAAAGACCTTGAAGAAGAAAACCAATTAAGTAAGAAGTTGTAACATGAATCTAAAATTATTAATATCCTGTGCTTAAAAATAAATAGAGAAATATAAAATAGTTCAAAATGTATGTTATGTACCCCATAACAAAATTAACGTTTTGGTGCGCCTACTAGGCAGTAATTTTATAGTGAAGTTGAGTTACAGGAATACAATTTACTAATATCGAAAATTATACTAAAATGATTTTATATAAATTACCTGCAAAGTCCTCCTCTTGTTGTCCTCCGTATGCGACCAGGCGCGCAAAGTCAGCTCATGAATGAAGATTTCAGCTGCCTTCGCGAATAGAACCGGTGCCTCTGCTGATATCATCTTCACTTCCTCATCGAGTTTCATTATTTTCTTAATACGGGCGAGGGGCAATGCTTGAGTTTTGAAGTCTTCCTGTTGGTTTTATATTTTAGATAATTATATTAAAATTTGTAAATCCATTTCGTCTAAACATTTAAAAAAATAACTTATACCAATATTTATAAATTAACAGATTTTTAGGCTATCTATAGGTGATAATAGGTATTTATCAACTACATATTATTATTATTATTAAATATATTTTTTTACATACAACTGAAATTTTCTTGATATCTTCAGTGACTTTGGACCAGAACTGCTGGAGGCTCTGTTGCGCGTTCTCACCGGAACCATTATCTTCGCCTGTTCCGTCGCCCTCTACTTCTTCACCGGCGGTCGACGTACCGGCTTGATCACTGGACCAATGATAAAATAATGTTATTGGACTCATACATACATATATATACACCAGCAGGTGAATATGTATGTTTTTTTTATTTCGGACTAACACCGAATTCGGCGAAAGTATTTCTACACTTTACCTAGTGTGGCAGAACCTTAACAATTTTTGCAGGATAAATAAATAAAGAAAATATATATAATCTGACAAAAAAAGCATTTCTAAACTTTCCTAGTGTGACAGAACCTTAACAATATTTGTAGTTGGTATAAATTTAAAATATTATTCTTGTAAAAAAAAGTTTTCATTGAAATATGGTTCCGCGAAATTTATTTGGTCATTTTCTAAAAGGCATTTGTCTGCAAACAACAAAAAATGCACAGGTAAAACCGGCATACTAAACTAGTATTTATATAAGACTATTTTATAATAATATTTGATAATTCATTTTTTTATTATTTTTATCCGTAAATATTCATTGACTATGTAAAAAAAGTTATCGAAATGCCTAAAATAAATTGATAAAGAATCATAAAGAGGAACTTACGCAGGCACATAGAAGCACACGGACATTTTGTTATCAAATGCCATGGACAAAAGCGCACCACAAACGTGACCTCGAGATTATAATATTTTCCACCGCTTTTCGCACAAAATATAATATTTAATAAAATAGAAGATTACTCCGCGGCCAAAGTTATTAAAAACACAGTAACCAATAATCAGAGTAATATTCGGAGATCTCCAATCACCAATTACTGAAAATGCGCCAGATCTACGATTCGTCCACCGATGACCAGTCACAAGCTTGACGTTTCATCGGTATTGCTATACAAAAGCTAATTTTGAGAGTTACAAAGACTACTGTACACTTTCTACTATGCCGAATATAAAAAATATTTCGATTATTGTAAAATTATCTATGAAGTAATCTCAAATTAATCTTCATTGAGTTATAATAATTTTATGTAGTCAAAATGATGAAATTAAATATGAGGAAACTACACATTGGCCCTGATTCTGTTGTTCACAACTAAACTAATTTTAATGTCACTATGTCTCTTTCTAACAAAGAACATAAGAAAAGGATGTAAGAAATTTAGTCCTGTCAAATTAGTCCAATGCTTGTTTTCAATATAAATTTAGTCGCCATCTATCGCGGTCACGCCTAAATACACGCAAAATAAGACGGCAAAGATTAATTTGACAACTTAAAATATGTTCTATCCTTTTTCAATCATGTTAGTAAGAAAGAGATGAGATGTGACTAAAATTAGTTTAGTGCGATTTACAACAGAATCGGCACCATTATGGGTTTTTTATATGTTGGCGTTACACGGCTTGTGTATTTTGCCATTTTCCAGTTATATTATAAGTTCTAGTCACAATAAATCACTTTCACATAGTCCTTAGTCAGCCACCGTCCATAAAAGTCATGTTTTAGTACAATGGTGGTTGTACTAAAACTATTCACGGACTTCTTGAGGCAACTTGAAAAGTCACGATACACATGATTCTTTTCATTACACTTCACTGGTGCACATGGATTGATCTTTATTGGATAAAATACCACCGATAATACGAATACACGAATTTATGAAAATAAAAATGAAAACGCAACGTCACTATGCAAGTTCCCGCCAAAAAGTCCTAAATTTTATTTGTTGGCAATATCTACCGGGAGTGATCAAATAGACAGAGACAAAAGGACATTAGAAAAGTCATCTCATTAGGGATGTAGGCTGTGAAATATCAATATATCGATATGTAGGTCAATACCTAACAACATATTCCTGTTTATTAGGCAATCATTACAAAATATTCAAATTAAAATTCAATATAAATATTTGCAAAAATATTCAATAAATTCCGAATTAGAAAAAAGTAAATAATTCACGATGTTGAGATTATTTAGGTACCGTGATTACTCACGAACACAATACACAAAAGAACTCACGAGAGAAAGTGACGTGACGGTTGATGAATGACGGAGTCGGACGGCCGCACACACCCATACACGCAATGCAAACATTCTAGTCAATAGTCATAGACCATTAAGGCGATGATAGCTCAGTGGTAGTGACGTCGGATACCGAGACGAAGGTCCCGGGTTCGAATCCTACAATGAGCTTGAGCTTTCGGTGAAGGAAAACATCGTGAGGAAATCATAGCACGGTGGTAGGGTACTTTGTAGTACCCGCCTGGCTGACTGCCACCCTCAAGTTGAAAATCTGTCGCCAAGCACCTTTCGGTGTGTTCTGGCAGCTGCACGTGAGAGCCAGTTCCTTCTAGGCTTTGTGTGCTTACCACCTTCGGCCGCATCGTCACTTACCATGGTGAGATTGCGGTCAAACATAGGGCCCATAAACAATAAAAAAAAAAACATAGACAATTGGGATTGGGAAACGAAACATAAGAGCGGCTTCGAAAACAAAGGCGGAAAATAGCTTACATTTCTATGTATGTACTACACATATGCCGATAGATTTGTAATAGATGTCATGACCCAATAGGCTACTTTCCTGAAAAAACTAATTAGTCCGTCATTTACATTATCAAAAAATATTAGACACGTATTTTTTCTATTGTCAATTAAACAAAAAAATACGAAGATATCGTGTGTTGAAGTTCCGCGTGACGGCACGGTGTGGTACACTTTTTAGGAACAAGTGACGTCACGAGCCACCACTCCCGAACTTTATTCACGCTTTATCTTCGTCAATTGTTAATGATTTTGTAAAGCAAAAAATACGTGTCCAATATTTTTTGAGAATCTAACTGACGGACTAATTAGAATGATTATATTTGTACAGGCAACATCCCTATTGGTCAGTTCCCAATACAGTTACTTTTTTTTGTTCGTTCCTATCCTTTACGGTTTTGGATTCTAGCGAATTTGTTAGATAAATAAAACGTTTTTGATAAAAAATTCGATATTGGATATTTTGTATCGATATATCGGAAAAAAATGTATCGGAAAAAATATCGATATATTGAATTAAAAATATCGATATATCGATACTTTTTTAACAAGCCTACATTTAATTTTTTCACTGATGCCAGATTGGGGGGAATCCCCCCAAATTTGGGGGTTTTTTATAGCTATGGGGGGACATTTGGGGGGATAAGATGTTTGGGGGAATTTTTGGAGGGAAAAAAATTCAGTTGGGGGAATTGTGGGAATTACTGAAAGTCTGGAACAAGCCGTGGTATTTAATAAAATTATCTCATTTTTACGAAAATTGAACGCTCCAAGCTGTAACTCATCTGGAAGTTGGTTCGCTAGAGTCCACCCGTGCCCGTGCATGCCGCACTCCCCCCTACCCCGCTGCGCGTCGTTTGGGTGGTTGGTAGCTGGTCGTTCGCTGCGCTACTCTACTCGTCTCGCCATCCAAGAATAGAATGCTTTACATCGAATAGATTGGAAATCCACGGAGCATACTAAAGAGTTCTGGGTTAAAGTTTATAATTTCAAGAATGCAGTCGCAGATCGAAGCTACGGCATGTTAGCAAATTGGCATTAGGAATTTTGTCGTTGCCATTTTCCGAATTTTTTGCAAAATCTATTTTGAGGATAAGATATTCCTTGACGGAAGGATGCCTCAATTTTAAACCAACTCTCAAGATGATCAGCAGATTCAGCTCCGAAAAAAATTATGGAACTGCAGGCGAAGAGTGTGCTGATTTAGTAATGGAAGCCATTGCTAAAATTTTTATTAATTAAAAAAAGAATTCTCATAATGGGGGTTTTTTTCTTGAAACCCTGATTTTTGGGGGGATTTCAGGTACGATATGGGGGGAACGTGAGCCGTTCATCTGGCAACACTGAATTTTTTTGACGTAATCAAAAGAGCGTCTGCTATGCTAATAAAATGGCGGCCGCTGAGATTCAGATAGCAAATCCTTCTAATTTAGCTAAAATTGAAAGGTAGATGTTATGGTGAAAATTGTCCGTACTTGTTACATTAATAACTTAAAATCGCCCTTTATTTGGAAGTTTTAGTATAATTCAAAGTGAAAATGTTAAACCTATTTTCTGGTATGGTTCATTGCTTCATGTTTTCTTTTCAGTTTCCTAAATGATCCCAGTTACAAAGAAATTATTGAGAATTCTTCAACATTCAACTCACGACTATGTGCCGAAAGACGGATGCGAATGCCTTTCATCGATACACAAACTGGTACGATATTGATTTTTACCAACCACAAAACGCCCTTACTATCGATTTTCTTTCATGTTTGTTTCCTATAAGTTATTCCATCAATATAATATTGTTAACACCAGTTTTACACCATCACTATGTTTACTTAATGTTAGATGCTCTATTTTAGCTAAACTTCTATTATTATAGATAAAGTTTGTTAGTTTGTATGTAAGAGGTAATCTCTGGAAATTATTTTTAACTAGCTGTCTCCCGCGGTTTCACCCGCGTTCCCGGGATAAAAAGTAGCCTATGTCCTTCTCCATACTATAGGCTATCTGCATGCCGAATTTCATGTTGATCCATTTAGTAGTTGAGGTGTGAAGGTGCAACAAACAAACAAACTGAGTTTCGCATTTATAATATTAGTTGGTATAGTAATATCTTGAGACATTCTTCATGCATGAATATTTTATTATTGGAAACTACGTATCCCTGGGTGCTAAAGGCTACTTTTCCGCCCAGGAAAGTGGGTATAACCGCTACATGTTAAACATTACAGCTATCCCTTGCCTTTTGAACTTATTCACTGCTTGCCTGTTGAAGTCATGGTATTGATTTTTGATTAAATAGTTTGCCAACTAACCTGATGGCTTGTCTAAGGTCTGTGCAGACTTTTATAACAATTTTGTACCGTGAGCCAACAGGATAATATTGTATTGGAAAGTAAAGAAAACAAATATTTAAGGTATTATTTGTATATTGAAATCAATCATTATTTGTAGGAGTTGCACAGAGTCACTGCAACTTATTTATGACGAGAAGGCAGCGTATGCCTGGACAGAGAGAAGGACAAGTCTACACATATCCAGCACAGAGGTACCATATGTCTTTATTATCCTGGGTGATTCATAAGTGGCTTATTAAGGCCTAAATTGAATAAATACTTTTTGAATTTTTTGAATTTAACTAAAAGGTGGCAGAAAGAACCCTTTGATTTCAAATTAAATTTCCTGAGTCTTGTTGGAATTGATATTGGTGCCGATTCTGCTGTAAATCGCACTAAACTAATTTTAGTCACATCGCATCTCTTTCTTACGAACATGATTGAATAAGGATAGAACATATTTAAGTTGTCAAATTAATCTTTGCCATCTTATTTTGCGAGTATTTAGGCGTGACCGCGATAGATGGCGACTAAATTTATATTGAAAACAAGCATTGGACAAATTTGACAGGACTAAATTTCTTACATCCTTTTCTTATGTTCTTTGTTAGAAAGAGACATAGTGACATTAAAATAAGTTTAATTGTGAACAACAGAATCAGGGCCATTCTCTGATATAGCGTTAACTGTATGAGATTGTTTTTTGTACTCACATCCCCATATTTGTATTAATATGATATTTAACTGATTGCTCACATTTAAGGGTGTTAAATCCTATAACTAGATTATGTAAAATATTGATTTCCAGAAACTGCGAGTCAATTACAAAGAGTGTGAAGAGAGTTTTGTAGAGTTTTAGATGATAGCTCTATTAACAACATTGAATACCTTTAAAGGAGAATATCTTAAGGAAACCACAGCATGGTGGTGGTACTTCAAAATCAAAAAGTCATATTTATTCAGTTTAGGCCCTAGTAAGGCACTTATGAACGTTAAGTTCAAAGTCTTTATTTGTATAATGTGGTACAGTGTTGGTTGGTAAAAAAAAAAATATTAAAATAGTAGGTATCACACATTAAACCAAATTTGGCATACAAATTTCAATACAACAAATAAAATTAATCATGTCATCTTAATAGTTGAAAAATTAATCATTAAACATATTATTACTACACATACACCATACTATTACAAAACAATGTCAAAAATAAAAAAAATATGTTAAGTTGTACATACAGTTGAATTTACCACACTTCTTGAAGTTCCCGCCTGGCTAACATCTTCATATTGATAAATCTGTCGCCAAGCACCAAGCGGTGTGTTTTTATGAGTTTGTTCAAATTAAGTTGGTCTAATCCACTTATGTCTGTTGCCCAGATGGCGCAAAACCCGCAGACAATACCTCACAATGTCGTCAACACGGTGGGGCTGGAGTGGCGCAGCAGACTCTGCAGACAACACAGGCGAGGGAGAGAACAGCTCTGGCATACCCGGAGATGTGATGGGTGGTGATGACAGTAGGGATGGCTCACAAACTGCTGCTAAGGATGACCCTAAGGTAATAGTTAGGCATTAAAAAAAAATGCATCCTCACTAGTGGTGGATATACTATCTTAGTGGCGTAGCGTGGATTTCAAATTTTCACGTTAAAAATCTAATGCCAGCCTAATTATGGTAAGTATAAAAAAGTTACACGCTTGGTTTTTATAGGAGGGACTTGCGTTATTTATTTAGATTTATGTCTGTGGTTGACCGCATGCGTGGTGGAGTATCTGCCCATTTCCCCCCTACTTTATATGCAGGAGGTCTGTGCCCAGCAGTGGGACATTATGGACTGATGATGATTCTGTAAGGTTCAGTCGAGCTGCTCTTTGAGCAAATAAACAGTATGCTCTACCTCTCGTATTATCTTGCTTTTTCTTTCATATTCTTATAGACCCTCTGACATCATCATCTGCCTGTCCTGTTCCCAATCATTTGGGGTCGGCGTAATATGTACGCTTCTTCCATTCGTCTCTTCTAATCGTCATACCAGCATCCACTCCTTGCTTACCCATTGCATCTTTCACTGTGAAAGATGCAATGGGTAAGAAAAGAGATTTGTGGATTGTGTGAAAGTTTCACACAATCCATAAATCTCTTTATTGGTCATATTCATAGCTCTTTTAGTGATGTGGCGTTCAGTTCTCCTCATAACATGTCCAATGTCCATACCACGCTAAACGGCTATAGACCCTCTGACTGAGTTTCTTGCTGGAGTCTTCTCAGTTCAAGTTGTATTTGGAACCTGAATTAAATAAATACTTGTTGAATTTGAAGGTTGCATTTGCTGAGAAGAGCCGGCAATAAACTCAGCAATTACTCTTTTCAAAACAAGCTTAGATTGATTATATTTACATTCTAATCGCACTGACAACAATTGCTTTCCCCTGCACGTCGGCAAAACTACAAAGTAGACTGACTCGATATTTAATAAGTAAATAAATAGCAGACCAGCCTTATTTCCTTGTATCACATGAACGTTGTCTTTCAGGAATGGTTTTACGACGAGCTAGCGATGGAGGAGATGGAGACGGGCGAGGAGCCCGACCCGGAGTCGGACGAGGACTACTACGACGACACGTACGCGAACCGACGCAAAAGACGTGGAGCTGTGCCCACCGGGCCCGGCTCCCGCGGTGGCAGGACCAGGAAGTCGCAGCCTGATGATACACCTGCCAAGAGAGGGAGAGCGGTAAGTCCTTATTGGTCTGTAGCGACATCTATCAGCCATAAGATGGCGTGGCGCCACAACCTGCATCGCGCTAAGAACTTTTCTCGGAAATCTGCATATATACAACTGTCCGACATGTACAGTTGGACCGCGGTCCCCAGGCACGATGACCCAGCCTGGCGGAAGATCTTCCCTTTTAAACGGAGGTGTCATCCACTTTGCACCTCCATAGGCATGTTGCGGCATCCCAGATTAAAAAGTATTCAGGGCAGTGGCGACACGTCCATATAAGCTAAAAAGCCGGGCTTGCCTTATTGAAATAATTCTTGTTCAAGAACTTTCGAAGTATTTAAAAGTTCGCGCTCTCTACTTCTTGTCATAAATTAGGTACCTCGCACAAATCATAATCAGATGCGACCGTGTTGAGACACGGTCTGTCATCTCACGCGCACGCGCGGGCTTGCAACCAGGCCTCGTTGCCGGCTGGTTTATCTCTTTCTAATTTATGCAGTGTCGAAGCAGTGTATGTACTTATGGAAACCAGATATATGATATACTACATAATACTACCATGGTTTACTAACTCCTTTTCCTTCACCAAAGCTATTCTGGCCATACAGCAATCACTAGTTTCACCGAACCCAATAGGCTAGATGACTGAAAATTTTTATTTAGTCCGTCATTTACATTATAAAAAATATTAGACACATATTTTTTCTTTTGTCAATTAAACAAAAAATACGAAGATATCGTGTGTTGAAGTTCCGCGTGACGTCACGTTATGGTACAGCTTTTAGACGTCACGAGCCACTCCCGAACTTTGACGAGCTCTATCCTTGTAGAGTTAATGATTTGGTAAAGCAAAAAATACGTGTCCAATATTTTTTGATAATCTAACTTTACCTTTTACGTTATATCTTCTATTTGTGAACAGGGTCGGGGCCGTAAACGCGCCGGTCAAGGCACCCTTCCGTACGAGGTTCCCGGTGACGCTGAGAAACCCTTCGGCTGTGAACGTAAGTCCACCAGGAGGCGCCACTAGTACCTTCATCTAGCCTTTACGCTCAGGTCTTGTCTATACCAACTAATGTGTCTTGTCTATATCACCTGTTTAACGTAAGAGCCCGTATTTCAGGACCCGTTTGTAGGATTCAAACATATAGTTAGAATACAGTCAAAACCGTTTATTGATGTTGGAACTACCTGAAATATCTCGCATACATTAATCAAAATGATTACTCTAAAATTACAAAGGTCAACTATGTTAAAATGGTGTTTACCTGTTAAAAAAAGATTTTGGCTCTTGATTGCAGTCATTTAGCTTTGAAGTATAGTGACAACAGCCTGCAGACTAAGGGTCAGCTCACACAGACGTGACGCGGCGCGCACTTTTTATGATAGTGATACAAATAGTACTTTAAATACTACATAAAAAGGTACATATTTTAATGAGAGAATTAGATTACGTCCGCGGCGACTTTGTGAAACAATTGGCCTACACATACATCGTCGCGTCGCGTCTCGTGACGTCTCGGTGTGAACTAACCCTAATTTGTATGAATTTTATACCTGGAGCTTGACTGCAGAAGACATTCTCAACTGCTGACAGTCGCTGTAGGCTGTGGTCGTATTCCAAATTATAATTTAATCAAACGAAACAAGATCTAATTTCACTTGAAAATTACGTGGAAATACTGGCTCTTAAGCTCATATAAGGCAAACGCTGAAACAGCTTTCAAGAATTCATTAAGAACTTGTAAACATGTTATTTTATATCAAATACAGTATATAAACAATATGGCATAGTTGCAGTTATTATAAGTAGAAACGATCACCTGATTTGAAAGCGCCTTAAAAATCGTGTTACAATTTAGGCATTTATTTTATCATGTAGGTAATGATCAAAAATATAATATTTAAGACATGCCTCGGATAGAATAACTACAATATTATGAATATTAAATCACAAGTGGAATTTTAATTTAGTTTAAGTATTTGTGAAATTCTTCAATCAAAAATGTACCGATAATGGATCAATGCGGCCACTTGAAAGATCTCCCGACAAAATTACCTTTAGAGTGCCTTAGGGTACATTCCGAAATGGATAATATCGATCACAGCAATAATTTGCGTACCGAATTAGATATCACGCTTATGACAGCTGAGAACTATCAACAATTCGGAACGCCCGTTATTGCGCTCACAGTATTCAAAACAGAACATTTGAGAATTTAATTAAAATCTGAATTATCAATGCGCTAGGACTCCCTATATTTTTTTTATAAGTTGACTCGCAAAAAGGAATATCTGCTTTTTTTTATTATTTTTCTCTCATAAAATCATAAAAAGTATGTTTGCCAAATAGAAAACCAAGAATCTTATTAGATTTTAGCCGTCACTTTTGACAGCGCTCAAGGTGATATCAGTTTAGGGCATGATCGGTGTGAGCGCAAGATGGCGCATGTCATGACGTCATCTATGACGTTTCACGGGACATCGTTATCTGACATTATTCAATTCGGTACGGGTTTAAGCACGCTCAAATCGATTACAACGATTACAGCGGTAATTCGGAATGCAGCCTTAGTAAGGAACGCGAGAATTGACACAGATAAAAATCAAGATCCGATTGTCCGTGGGCATCTTATGTTTTGAGATCTTTATAGTGTTAGCAATAGGGTCTAAATACACATATGAAATGAACATGTCTACTTTTAAATGCGGCGTGCCTCGTGAGACCTTATTTACAATAAAATCTGATCAGAAAGAAAGTACACAAGATGTATTTACCGCGTATCTTGTACATTTTTGATCGGAGGCAAATTACTACAGGATAGGATAGGACAAGTTGGGTGTTGTTTTATGTTTTTTGCCAGTTTAGTTTACATTCCCGTTAGTGCAATATATTTTTGTAGGAAATGAAAAGATATTTGATTGTACACATTGCTGCATTTTAATAATACAACTTAGGGCCGATTTGCAAAATTCCGATAATTATTTTATGAGATTTGTCCTCCCAGAAATTATAAATAAGCGAGTATTAACTAAGCGTCTTGTATTTCTACATATTGAAAAACAAAAAAAGTTATAGAAATTGCTATTCATTTATCCGATTTGTTAAACGGCGCTTGCTAGAAACCTTCGGTTTCGGCCAAAACTTCGGTCCATTTTGGCCGAAGCCGGTTTGGCCGATAAACATCTGGTTATGTTAGTCATCATATAAACCATACCTCTGCATATGAAATAAACGTGAATTTGCTCAATAAAATACGAAATAATACATAGAAGGACCTGAGCTTTTGTAGGTAATTTGACCATATACATAGGTGCCGATTCTGTTGAAAATCGCACTAAACTAATTTTAGTTACATCTCATCTCTTTCTTACGAACATGATTGAAAAAGGATAGAACATATTTTAAGTTGTCAAATTAATCTTTGCCGTCTTATTTTGCGTGTATTTAGGCGTAACCGCGATAGATGGCGACTAAATTTATATTGAAAACAAGAATTGGACTAATTTGACAGGATAAAATTTCTTACATCCTTTTCTTATGTTCTTTGTTAGAAAGAGACATTTTTTTTTTTTTTTTTTTTTTTTTTTTTTTCCAAATGTATCTTGCGATCAGTCATGAAGACTATGAGCAGATGAGATGTAGGCTAGTGACAGGTAGAGTGCTACTCCCAGTGGAGGCAACCCTTTCTTTTATTTAGTCAGTCCTCTTACTGACTGGGTTCATCAAATATATCCCGTCGCTTTTTAAGCCGGCGTATAGTTTCAGGGATAGTAAGCTGTCCCGCAAGTTGGTTCGGGTGCTTTTGCAATCGGCTTTTGTATTTGGAACCATGTTCATTTATTTCCTCCTTAACCGTTGGTATGTTAAGAATGTCATGGACCTCTGTTGTTCTAATAAACCATGGTGCATTTGATATTTGTTTTAGAATGTAGTTTTGCACCCTTTGTACTATCATTATATTGGAGTCACTGGCGGAGCCCCACAGTTGGATACCATATGTCCAAATTGGTTTTAAAATTGATTTATAGATTAAGATCTTGTTGTCTATGGAGAGTTTTGAGTTTCTACCCAGCAGCCAGTAGAGACCTTTGTATTTCAGGTTAATCTCATCTCTTTTTGTTTGGACATGTTTCTTCCAGGTAAGTCTGCGGTCTAAATGCATACCCAAGTACTTCACGGTGTCGTGATGAGGAAGTTGTGTACCGTTCAAAGCGACCGGTGGACAGTTTCCTTTGCGAAGGGCAAAAGTTACATGCACTGATTTGGACACGCTGGCAGCAATTCTCCATTTAGCTAGCCATTTTTCAATTTCGTTCAAGCTGTTTTGTAACATTCGGGAAGCTTTAAGAGACATAGTGACATTAAAATTAGTTTAGTTGTGAACAACAGAATCAGGGCCATAATGTACTGTTTGATGTAAGATGGACTGATAGACAACCATAGACTACATCGGGCAAATAATTTCCCTCTGTCCAACAAGGAGTCTAGACAAGCCAATCGCAAAAAAAAAAACGCAGCATATCACGTGACTTGATCTCGGTTATATGTTGAAGACGCATTGCGAGGAAACAGAAGGGAGCAGTTGTACAAAGCATTTTGAACTTTATCACCACAGAATACAAATTCGATATGAGATCAAAAATGGGTAGGGCAATTTTTCATCTCCATTCTACGTGCGTACATATTGCCGACTAGTGGCATCTACCATCAGTTAATACGATGAAATAGATATGTTATACAGGAAGAAATAACCAGTGCGGAAATTTTGACACATGAAACTTATTTTGAGGTCTTAGTACAAAAAAATAAAGTTATCGTCGACGAAAGATGTCACCCCCCTTAATATTATAATTATGACGAATAAATTGTGTCAAAATTTTGCTGATTTCAAGTCAGTAAAAAATAGTTTTGAACTAATAACGGAAATGTGTTCTGATACTGAGCAATAAAAAAAAAACCGCACTGTTTAAAATTGTATCCTGTATAATAGAGATAAAGTTCGAAATTACAACTTTACTCACACAATCACTTTACTTGGTTGTTGTCTGGTTGGTACTCAAATCACGGTTGATCTTTAAAATGCTAAGGCCATCTCTACATCAAACAGTTTAGTTAATTATAAATGATATATCATTGAGGTTAGATAAGCATCACATAGGTAATATAGCGCAGGGCCAATGAGTACGTGTGTTCTGTTTTAACGACTGCGCGAGCAGTAATTATGGTGTCATTGTTGGAATTACTAGTAGTTGTGTGTCACTAAACCGTCTAATAAAACCCAGATTTTAAATATATCTGTCACTTTCTAACGTCATACGACAAAAAGAGCCAGGGCCTATCTTAAACCCTGGGTTTTACATTTACAAGACTTGCTCATTTCATGTAAAGGGTCAATACTAAAATGGACAAACTGAAAACTAGCCCATGGCAGCTATTAGCTAACCTTTTTAAGGTATGAATTAATGTTAAATTGTCATATCTAATAATTAACTTTAATGCCATAATACAAAAGAGAATGAAATGACAGAATAATATACGAAACACTCTCGTCTGCCTGGCTACCACTATCAAGTTGAAAATCAGTCACCAAGCACCTACCTGAGTGTTCCGGCAATTGCGCTTTTGAGTCAGGTGCCGGAAGGTCGGAAATACATTGACAATCCCCCAGCTATTCCTAATGTCCATACATGGAGGAAAAATCCCTTTCGAGAAGTAATACCTAGCAATCCAACTCCGCCAATAGCACCATCTAAATATTTAGCGTGTCCTTGACATAGCGAATCAGAGCAGTGTCTTTGACTGAGCCAATCAGAGGACATTCTTTCGGTTAATTGTCCCGCCTACATGTCAGCATAGCATTTTTTTAATTTATTAAATAGACTTGCGTTGGGCCAATTACTCGCCCATAAGTGACGAAGTCGAAGCCTAGGATGGAACACGCATACCCAGAAGGAACCTATTCACTCTGGCCTTGAAAGTCCCTAGATTGTATGAGTCAGGAAACACAGACGCTGGAAGCAAGTTCCACTCTCTTGCTGTCCGCATTATAAATGAGGATGCAAAACGGCGTCTCACGTTTTCCCGGCGTCTTAAAACAGTGACACACAACAGCAAGTAAATCGTTAGCAAGAGTCGCAGATATGCCTTTCTATAGTTGTGTATGTACGTATGTGTATAGTAGTAGTTTATAAGTGAATCTCTAAACCTGTAAGTGGTTTATAAATACAGTTGTAGAGAAATTAGGCGATTGATTGCGGTTCGACAAATTTTGTATAGTTGTAGGAAAAATTATTTCAAGTCTTTTTAAATTGAATTCTGGGTGAAAAAGTTGTGGAGATGAAATATTATTAGGTATTTTAATTCGTAATATCGTCGCTTATAACGTAAAAAATATTGTCAAATCAGCATATAATTTGGAAGTTGTTGGAGTAAAATTATTTAAATTATTATAGTTTTAAATTGAAATAAAATATTGTGCATTTAGTTTTATGGTTTAGTTACTATCGCTCGTATTCGTAGACTCATTTACCATCCGTCTCGGTTATCCTTTACGTGCCAGAAAGAGACTTCGGAATGTTGACTAAAAGGATTTTTATGAATACGGGTGTTGGGCAGTGTAGCCATTGTTCACTTTTTTTATTTCCTATTTTAATTTAGTGCTCTTAAATATCGTCGTTTAAAATGGAATAAGCCACAAGTAAAATAAGATTATTGATTGGCAAATTTTCGAGGTTTTAGGCGAAACATTTCAAAGCTAATTCGTATTAGACTTTTAAAACTAATTTTAACGCCATGTGTTCTACGAATGTGTAAAATATATAATGGGGCTTGTTCATCATATTTTAATTGAATTATTGCACTAAAAGTTCTTAAATAACGGTGACGGGCCCTTAGATTCATTAATAACTTTAAGCTTATTTCGTAAGCACATTAAATAATGTGTGCAAATTGTTTGTATTTAAGTGTTGTCTTTAGTTTTAAATTTCTCCGTCAATTATAAAATCAGAACGTTGAAATTTAAGAAACAGGGGATTAGGACGCATTCGCACTAGACCGGTTGGTTAGAATTTGCTATAAATTTACTCAACTGGTTTTCTATTCTCCACTGCAGTTTAATCATAGCAAAAGAGATATCAGTTTGTATCCGAACCCGTGATGGACATTCATCAGTGTATCTGAGTGAATAGGGTTTGAATTTGCATGCATGACTCTTGAGCTATCTAAAATATTTTGTTTTATACAGGGTGGAAATTTCCATCCTGAAAGAATCGAATTCGGCCAAACCGACCTAGTGTGAATGAGTTACAAGAACGAAGTATCAGATACGGACGGAACACGATAACACCAATAAATGTTATAGCGAAACACTGCCACAAGAATATATTTGTACTAATTGGCCGAGAGTTTAACATAGTTCTGTTATTTAAATATAGGCTAGTGTAGGATTTTATCTTTTAACTGTTAGTTTTGCTTTTGATTTTCTTTACTTAGTTCATATAAAGGGATGAGGACGGAGAAAAAATTTAAACTTTTACGAATGATCAAGCTTTCTCGACCAAAATGTACGAAAAAAAATTGGGTGTTCACTATTGGTCCCATAGTAAACTATTTCAGCATGATGAACAAGATCGTTGATCATCAAAAACAATGTAGATACATCGAGAGCATTGTTTTAGCATGTCTGAAATCTGTCATCCATCGTTAAAAAATAACGATCTCTTTGAAACTAAGTAAAGACATTCAACAGCAGAAATTTTATCGATGGCACGGAGCTATGATTGATTCATGCTTCAAATGTATCTTCTTCTTGAGTTGAGCTATGTGAGTTGACCATTATCCATCAACTCATATAAATGCATCAAAATTATCTTCGTGCCTTATCATAATTGTAAACAGGATCTTATGAATTAATCACAATATTTTTAATCGTCAAATTGAGAGCACTGATTTTGATTTGTATGTGTACGACTCATGTCTGTCTGTGATAGTTTTAATTTATTTTTCATTTCTTGTAATAGTTACTAGGAAAATTGTCTGCTTTTTCTTTTCTTAGCAATGACTAAAGTTTTACGCTTTTGTTGAGCCTGTGCCAAATTTCCCCCCTTCCATTTCTTTTTTTTCGTGTATAATATTTCGTCATATGATTTTAGGTTATGTACATAATGTTGCAATATTAAACATCACATTTACTTATCGAATATTATAAGTACTAGTGTTTAATAGTCTAAAATGACTTATTTAAATCATTTATCGTTTTTATAGGGTGACTGTCTGTAATACAAATTCTATTTAAATCCCATGAAGTTAAGATTGATTTTATAAAAGCAAAAACACAACTTACTAAGTGTCAGCGGGTATGTGGTGTGGGTAAATGCAGTCTACCACACCAACCGACTCGGCAAAATGAACTATCAAACATAATAAAAAATGAAACATTTCCTGTCTTCCATTCGTGCACAGATCGAATTATATTATTTCAGTAATGTATTGGATTTTTGTGAAATTTAAATTACATAAAATTAATTGGTTTGTCCAAATTACAGTATTATTGTGAAATTTTAGTCATTGTACCTTGATTTTGGTTTTAAAACTGTATTAAATTTTAATGTGAATATGCAACTAACAAATATTCATTACTTTTCTATAAAACTTCAGAATAAAGTAAATTGAAGAGAATTAGGTTTAGGGCAAAAAATTGCAATTTGTTAAGGACAAGCAATATTGTAGGAAATGATACAAGTTTTGAATATTCGTTAGTATAGTTTTTCTGTGTAATTGAGACAGTTCTTGCGTGGTGCGGAAATGGGCTTATATAATTGTGAAATGAAGCCAGCGACCATTCAGTGTATTGTCTTAGTAACACAGTTGGCCTATAGCAGCTATGCATTTTAAACTAATGTATTTAATGTAGCAGGGACGTATTAAGCGACTCGATTTAATTATTAGATCCAAACAACACTGTCGTACAAAACGACCCCTTCATATTCTAAATACTTGAATTGTCGTATGTGAGAATGTTTTTTGCATGCCACTGTAATATTATCACCCAAAGATTGTTATGAATTTATACAAGAAATATTTATGTTGAATAACAAATAAAATTATCCAATGTATACGTTTTTATTCGTCTATGAAATGTTTTGATTGGACTCCAAGTTTGGATCTGTATTGTGATACGCTTTTATATATTGGTCTAATTAGCCAATGCTGGCCGACTTGGTCACACTGACTATTCAGACGTTGGCCAACTTGTCGAGTGTGACCACAAAACAGCGTAGCACAATACGTAATTGTTTTTTCAAATTGTATTTTATTCGTGTGTGTGCCAAACGCGACGCGGGTACGGATCCATTGATTTGAAGTCATCAATCAAACGAGCCCCGCTTCAGCCTGCGTCATCTAGAACTGATCATAGTAACGTATCACGACGGGCCGGCTATTCACAACACGATTTTACAATAACGCTTCATTAAAAACCAGGTTATTCGAATTTCTAACAAAAGAAAATGAAGTCAGTTTTTTTACATAAAATGATGGAATAGTAATTTGATAAACTTGCCAAATAATCAGCTTAGTGCAAGTAGTAATCCGAAATGAAACCTATTAGTTCTAAAATAGAGTTGCAATTAGAAAAACAAAGTGTTATTATGAAATCGTTCAGTGACATTACAAGGTATTGATTGATGACGGATAATTATTGGAAGGCTGCTTCACCAACTGTTTAATATACGCCGAAATGCCGTCGTGATGCCTCCTCTATGCTATGTTCTGTTGACGCGGGCTCTAGAGATACCCCATGAGTTATTGAAAGAGTTTTCTCAAAAATATACATTAAAATGGTGGAGAATTAGTGTTCGATAAATAAAGCAGTTGGAGGCATCACGGGCGGTAAGTAAGATTTTCTCATTGGTATTTTTTATGATGAATAATTAATTATACGAGGGGAAACAATGTTTTTCCGATGACATTAATGACCTGGCCAAGTAATAATGTCTTTCGTTTTATTTTAGTTATCAATTTTGTACTGATCAGGTTTAATTTTGCTATATTTTAAGTTTTTGATGGGGCAAAATATGTTTTCCTCTCATCTCAGTGTCACATAATTACACATTTATTTATATATTCCAAAACTCAAACTCACACTAAATTTCCCCCGACAGTATGCGGCGCAAAATACAAGACGCGTCCGGGCCTCACATACCACTTCACTCACACACATAAGGACCCTCCGGGTGGGGCAGCCCCTGCCGCGGGAAGCGACGGGGACTCCCGGGACAGCCGCGCCGGGGCTCACACTCCACCGGTCCCGGTTCCGGCACCGGTACCGGCCGCAGGTCCGGCAGCCGCAGCCGCTGCGGCAGCTCTGGCACAACCCGCCACGGAATATCAAGATAGTTATGTGACGTTTCTGAATAACCCGGGTGTTGGGGCTGCTGGTTAGTGGGACTTTTGAATTCTCATGTTCTTGAACTATGAATTCTTTTGTTTTAGTCATCATCATCATCAACACCTCATTATACCCGCATCCTCTCGAACTCACCACTAATGCCAGGCATGCCAGTTTCCCCATGATGTTTTCTTTCACCGTGAATCGTACATTATATATTAATACATACATTTTAGTCTTTGGCTACCGGCACCTTAGGCTACCTTCTTTTACATTCTATATAAAAATACATTATTTTGTTTCAAGGTTTCCTTTGAAAACCTCATCTATAAAAAACGCAGCAAAACATTGGGTATTCATTGATTGCCCAATATTGCTTTTACTGTACCGTCTCATTTCCTTCACAGCAGCAGCGACCCCTGGCGCCCCTGCCCCTGCGGCGGCCCCTGCGCGGCGCCCCTCGCCGCCTCCTCGGCCCGCATCGGCTGACACGTCATCGTCGGACTCGGCTCTTGCGCCCCTCGTGCCCCCCGCCCCGGCCCCCGCCCCCGCCCCCGCCGGCGCCCCCACGCCTATAGTCGCACCCGGGGGCAGCAGCGCGCCTGAGCTCAAGTTGAAGGAACCTGATACTAAGGTACGAAACCTGACGAACTGCGGTCTAATCGACAACGAAGGTAGACTCGGGTTTAGTGCTTCTTTTCTAGGTCTTCTTCTTTATAAGTTCTTCGCATTTGGCGTGTTCAAGATCTTATGAGTTGGATAAGATTGGTCTGGCTAGAAGGATCCTGATGATTTAGGTTAGGTTCTCAGAAAGACCCCGATATCGATGCACGTTCCCTAGGGATTACAGAAGAGTCAGGTAGTCAAATCCATCCTATCCATTCATCATCCATTACAATTCTAAATTGCTAAGCGAATTTAAGTTTGATTAGTCAATATCATATAAAGTTTTCAATTGTTAATGATACGTTTCCCCACAGGCGTCACCATCGCCGTACTGCGATTTCTGCCTCGGCGACGACCGCGAGAACAAGAAGACGGGAACCCCCGAACAGCTGGTGAGCTGCTCCGACTGCGGACGATCAGGTAAGCGCCGCGGGAGACCCCCCCGCCGCCCCGAGGCGGTCCAACCCGCCACCTGCTACCACATCGAGAACAGGGTCTGCGAACGGCACAGACCCTTACGCGATAACATTAAACTTAACGGCGTCGTCGAGATATTATCCTCCATGTCTTACCCGGCGGATGCCTTCGATACGTTCGCGAGCCAAACTAAACTGTTAAACGATGACTACGGACAGTATAGTACGTCCCCGCAGTCGCGACAGAGTCCCGACCCGTGCGATATAACGTACGGCTCCAAATAATGTAACATTATGTAGTCCTGCTCCTTACCAAAGAGGTATGATCGAGTATAACAATATTATATTATACTATACACAGAGATATTTTCGTTCTTATACATTCCAAATTTACTCTGTAGTTGTTAAATGTTCTATTTTATTATGTATGTTTAAATTTTAATGTTGGGCGATGCGCTTACCTGAGCAACTGTTTGCGCTAACTTTTGTTACGGACCGGTAACTAGCAGATTTTATTTATTTATTTACTCTTAGGAAGATTTACAGCTTCATTTCTACGATAAATTTAACATATAGATGATCCTATGCCATTTACAAATCTCCACCTATATACTTTATTTTCGTATATTTAATATCAGAAGTTCAGAACGAGCACTTTAACTGCAGACATCGGTGCCGATTCTTTTGTAAATCGCTCTAAACTAATTTTAGTCACATCTGATCTCTTTCTTACGAACATTATTGAAAAAGGATAGAATATATTTAAAGCTGTCAAATTAATCTTTACCATCTTAATTTGCGTGTATTTAGGGTAACCGCGATAGATGGCGGCAAAATTTATATTGAAAACAAGCATTGGACTAATTTGACAGGACTAAATTTCTTACATCCTTTTCATAAGTTCTTTGTTAGAAAGAGACATAGTGAGATTAAAATTAGTTTAGTTGTAAACAACAGAATCAGGGCCACTATGGTTTATAATTGCTTCTACACACAAAAAGTGGTTAGGTTAGGTTAGGTCATTTTGTTTGAAATCAATTCCTCCAATTCCCCACCACCGACAATGCGCTCTGATTGGCTAAGTCGAGGATACACTAAATCTTAGATATCATGATTGGACCAATCCTTACTGTTCAAAATCACTGACTAATTGCGGAATTAGATTGCGTGGTATTACTCCTCTATATGGATTTTTCCTTGATGAGTTAAGCAACCAGACTCTTTAGAAAAACAGTGATAATGATTATCTTCCATACAAATTGATATCGATCGTGATACTTACTTTCTTTATTATTATTATGGTTACTTCTGCTCTACCCCTACAAAAATCTAGGTACGCCCATGCTGTCTGTGCCAGAAGCAAAACGTATTTAGGTTAGCGAAAACAGTTGCTCACGTTAGCGCAGCGCCTTAGTGTTTTTAAACCAATTTAACACCTAATTTGTAATTGGCCAAAAGGCGGATTTAGAATGCAACAAAATGAGCAAATTATGTAAAAAATACTAGGTTTAGTTCCGCCTACTAACTGTGTTGCTCGTGGCGCTAGTAATTTTGACGTTTTGGTGTCACTGTCACTTGTCAGAACAAATCTACTATCAAACAAATAATCGTCAAATGTTAGAAATTATCATATCGCCGCCTGCTTCATTATTAATGAAAATTGAGCTCTCATATTGAAACAATAAGTACAGATTAACTTTTTTGATTTATATTTCATGTAACTTCGTAACAATTGTGATCTTGATGTGGCCATGTTAAAACGTATCGTTTCTAATCTATACAAATGTAACGATGGATGCCAAATGATTATAATAATTTTAACATGTTACCTGTTGTTATATTGAATTTTAATCCTAAGTTTACGTTGTTAGATGAATGTGCCTTAAATTTATCAAAATTTTACTTATTATTGTTTGTTTTAGGCAAATTTTATCGTAGAGATCTTATATTTTTAAAGTTTTTGACCTAGTAATAGCTTTGCTTCAAGCCAAATATAGCCTGTTATTTTTAAATGTTGTTCATTAGACCTTATTATTGTTGAATTAAATCTATTATAATCATTATCATCTTCTAAAATTGTCATCACTTTCGTTTTTGAAATTTCTCTATACCAATCTAAAGAAAGTGTGCAAGCGTGACGCAATTATCATTCAGACCCATTTTGATTTATATGATATATAGCTCCTAATTATCTCTCTATTATATTTATTTTCCATATTTCAAAGCAATATTTAAAAATAAGGTTTCATTCAATTTATCCTAGCTTATCTAGTCACACGCAACCCAATCATCATATCAAGTTATCTAATAAAATATATACCACATCCGCACAGTTCATTTTATACATTAAAATATATATTCAGAGCTTGTATGTGCCTTTATGAAAGTATATATGTGCCTGGTAAACATATGACCGAATGTGTACGCAATTTGCGTACACGCACGTGTGTGTACGTTCCAAGTTCGCATAATACGCTTTCACACGTATTTATGGACTGTCAATTTAATTAATTAATGGTGGTTATTTGTACAATCATTGTTACGATGATAATAATAATAACAGTGCCGGATTAAGATAATAATCAGTGAAATTAAGGGCTCTTTGATCCATATTAATCAAATCAAAGCTCAAGTAAAGTTTATTCGGGATTAAAACAATTGAATTTGGTGAAAAAAGGGGGTTAGGCCTATGATATTAAGGTTGATTTGCGATACGGACTGTGTATCTTTTTTGAGACTTGGACAGTTTTGATTCTTATTCTATAAGACAGGCTCTAATAGTTCAGACATGGATCTAGATTTTTCAAACATTTCACGACCACTACCTATATTTCACCGTGTTCTTGGCTGCGCAGCGATATTTTCCACAACTAGTGTGAGTTTTTTGCTTCCAGTTATTTTAATTTTATTCTTCTATTCCTTTCTACATATTTTTTCTTCCCGGTCGTGGAGCCTCCTAAGGCGCCCAATATATTGCTATTCTTGTTACGTCACTGATCCGGCACTGAATTATTATTGAAGATTAAAGTGTTCAGTGTTTTTATACCTTTCCTTTTATATTGATATTACAGTTAACATACGTGTACGTTCTAAAGAACACTTGCGAATATCTTAAGTTGTTTGAATGAACCTAGGAACCATATGCAAGTATATTTTTTTTTTTTTTAATATATCACAAATTGCATAAAGGAATAATTTCATTAGCAATGCAAAGGTACGCTTTTCATTGACTATACTTAAATATGAATTAAGCACTCGAATATAAACAGTAGTCTTCGGTAAATAAGGTAATAAAGACAAAGACAATTTTTAGACTAGTCCAATCAGGAACTACATGAAGATTTAAAGATAAAACTCAATATAATAAAACAATAAACTGTCTCAATATGATTTTACAGATTAAAAATATATTATTATTCAATATGTTCACAGTTATACGATCCTACATATCATTTTAATAGTAATATCCAAAGATAACGAAATATAAATTTATTAAGTTGTTATTTTTAATAAATCCTATCTTGTTATATGATATCTGATAATAATATCATTCCTATATATAGTCTATATCATTTTGTTTATATTAAAGTTTAATTATTGATATTATTTTAGAAACATTTCACTTGAGTTTAACTATTATAATATGAAAGAGTATCTCTTGTTTTATAGATTATATGTATAAAGGGTTAACAGCTATGCCACATGGAGGGAAAGTATTTTAAATATTATAGGGAACTTTTTCTAAGAATTGCCTTAATTTATGCGAACAGCAAAGGAGTGGAACTGTTTTCCAGGGTCTGTGTTTCCCGAAAACTATAACTTAGATGTATTCAAGGCCAGAGTGAATAGGCATTATCTGGGTAAGCGCGCTACCTCGGCCTCGTCATAACTCGTGGGGTCAGTCGGAGTCCAAACGCAAGCCATTAAAAATATCATTTTTAAAGAACGATTTCTGATCTGTATTTTTATGATAGCCATCAAATGGGTCAATCGTATGTATCAATTCCTTATGAATTACATATAATCTTAAATTAAAAGAAGGCTGAAATTTTACTTTCAAATTTTGACCTTTACTTCCTTCCATATAATGTTCATTTCATAAATAAAAGTTTTGGTTAAAAAAAAAAATATACAAGCATTTTTTGGTGACTGTACTTGCATTGTCTTCCAATATACTAATGTATACCAAATGTCAAGTCAATCAGACCACTGGAAGTGGGTGAAATTCGATTTGCAAGATTCCACCCGAACAAACATACATACATTGCAAGTTAAATAAAAGCTTGTAAAATATATGAAGTTTTCTTTCAGCAAAATTTCACATTTACTATATGCACTTTCCCTCCGCATGGCATAGCTTAGTACGCCCTATATAAATATGCGACAATTATATTCCAATAATATGTGTCTATATATTTATAGATTAGATATATGTAATAGATGTAAGTTACCATGGATGGCAATGCTTAACTAATAGTTGTAGTATGATATAGTGTATGTATACCCAATTGTTTTCTAGTTTCGGTGCCTTACGTATAAATTGTATACTATATGTTGTCAACTATATTTAAAAGATATACAGTATATCTTACTCCTGAAGAAAATGCAATAACATGTAGATTTGACTTTAAAATTATAATAAACGTCTATAAAATGTATAGGATTTCAACTTTTGATTCGGTACAGATTTTTACCCGATTACGGCACAGCAAAAAAGGGTATTGTTTTTGGTATGTCTGTATTTTAATTCGTTATTTTTGAATATGTGATTTATTATTGTTTATATTGCGCTTAAAAACTAAAGAAGTTAACTTATTTTTCATCATTTTATAAAGTCTTCGCAATATAATTACTGTTATTTAATTATCGAAACAAATTACATAATCTCGACACATTTTTATGTATCTCCTTTAATTTGTTTGCAATGAGAATGGATCAAGATAATAAAATATAATAAAACTAATAGGTTTGGTCGTAAGTTGGTTTATAATAATGTAACAAAATGTTTTTTTTAGTTCCATAAAATATTGTTGTTTTAATTCGATCAGAAATAATGTCTTATATTAATTAAAGTCACTTGTAAAGTTTGTATTAACCATGAAAATGTACGTAGGGAAGTGCATTAAGTAGTTCCTCGTCCAAAGATTCTTTGTTCAAAATCCAAAGACAAACGGTTGAGAATATTTTCATTACATATACTTTTATTTTAGTGTAAGGCCGAGTACATACTGAATGTTTTCGTTTTCATTTTATATATTTGTATACCGTGGTAATTTTGTTAAGCATTAAAATGTATGCACTCAACATGTTTTCGACTTTTAATTGTATTTAAGCAATGTGCTGAAAAATAGTGAACTATGCGTGCACTTCCTTACATTAATCAAACGTTTTCTAGCTACGAAATGTATTGTATCACGTTTCCATGTATTTTTCTAATAAGTACTGTCGGTATTTTTCTTACGTTTATTTTATTATTTTTCACTATTGTTCGGCACATAATTCCCCTTTACTCCCCCATTTTTTGTTATTATTGTGCGTGTTAAATTTCGAAGAGTTAACGAAGATTATGAATGAGGTAAGAATATTATGTGCCATACAATATGTGAAATTATTTGTATTTACTTGTTCAGGGCGATTCAGTTTTACAATAATCCAAATCCCTAGCACTAACGGCGATCTTGCTACCGAGCCGAATTGAAGTTCAGGTAATATATAATTGAGGTTCAGGTATAAGGCTGTTCCCTGCTATAGTGCCACTAACCAGTACTCAAAATTAGATACATACAAAACTTAACCCTCCAGCTGAATCGCCCCGAACAATCACACAATATTGAACCCAATATAGTTAACACGTGATGTGAATATCGCAGGGCACCCGACGTGTCTGCAGTTCACGGTGAATATGATAGTGTCGGTGCGCAAGTACCGCTGGCAGTGCATCGAGTGCAAGTGCTGCTCCGTGTGTGGGACTAGTGATAACGATGTAAGTAATACTGTACACGTTTACAACCATTCTAAACATGTCAATAACTTCGAGTTTATATATTTGAGACAAATTCTAAGAGCAAAAACATCCACGCTAGATGCTTTAGTTCAGGAGATATAGAGGTGACCTAAGAACCCTTGTAATTTTTGAACCAGGGCCGACAAAATCCGATATTTGGCGAAAAAATTACAGTTTAAAAAAACTAAAAAAACACGCTTTAAAAAGTCCTGCACTAAAAAGTGTTAAATAATTATAAAATTGAACCTAAATATATGCTCTGTCTGGATAGACAGACCCTTACATTTAGGCCCTTACGGGATAGACAGAGAATAAATTTAGGTTCAATTTTATAATTATTTAACACTTTTTAGTGCAGGACTTTTTAAAGCGTGTTTTTTTAGTTTTTTTAAACTGTAATTTATTTTTTATTTTTTAGTCAACATAAATTATTCATACCATTTTATTTTATACCATATTTTCACCCAATATCAATTCATTTCACATTTATAATGAGTATTTAGCTTCAGTGCCTACTCTTTGACTCCACCAACAGACTCAGAAAACCATATTTGGCCAAAATGCACATAATACGATTACAATACGCCCAAACACGGCTAGAATACGATGCTCCGCTATGGGGTTCCAGTGCCAACCCTCCGACTTCATCATCAGACCCTGAAAACTATACATGGTCAAAATTCATCTCACGACATTTCCAACAAACCCAAACACGGCTAGTATACGATGCTCCACTATGGAGTTCCAGTGCTTACTCTCCTACTCCATCATCAGACCCTGAAAACCATACATGGTCAAAGTTCATCTCAAGATAATTCCAACAAGCCCAAACACGGCTAGTATACGATGCTCCACTATGGAGTTCCAGTGCTTACTCTCCTACTCCATCATCAGACCCTGAAAACTATACATGGTCAAAGTTCATTTCATGACAATTCCAACAAGCCCAAACACGGCTAGGAAACGTTGCTCCGTTATGGAGTTCCAGTGCTTACTCTCCTACTCCATCATCAGACCCTGAAAACGATACATGGTCAAAGTTCATTTGATGACAATTCCAAAAAGCCCAAACACGGCTAGGAAACGTTGCTCCGTTATGGAGTTCCAGTGCCTACCTTCCGGATCCATCATCAGATCAGCTCGATGGTACCAAATTATTGTATTGTCATCGGTACTTGATAAGTGTGCAAAATTTCAGTTTAATCTGACGTCTGAAAGTCGATGAAAATTACGTTCGAAGATTCCTTTACATACATTCATACATACATACATACATACATAGATACATACATACAGGTGAAGCTAATAAAAGCGTGTTAAAAAATATCCGTGACCCTGACAGGTCCATTCACCCAATAATTAACAATTTCTTACGAATCTTTAGATTTGCCATTTAAGAGGACTCAATTGGTCATACTTTTCATACAAAACCTCTGTACTTATTATGGCATTGTTCAACATTTTTCGTCAGATGTTTTGAACAAATTAGTATCTTGTGCACTATATCTAGCCGTGTATCTAGGCGTAATTAAAAAAAAGTTTGAAACAAATTCAGTCAAAGCCTCTGAAAAACAGCGTTTTTGTCTGAACTTTGGCCATATCTAATGTACATATAAATTGTAAAAGTAAAGAAAACATTTAGATACCAGGCTTGCAAATGTATTGGAGATTCTAAATAACTAACTTTTTTTTCACAAACTTGTAAGATTTTTTCACAAGAAGTATACTCCTGGAACAAGTTTTATGAATGCGAAATCATGAATGACGACCTAGCGAAGCGGCCGCGAGTGATCAGCGGAATTTACCGACAGATAACCGACGGCTCTGATGCTGTCTCTCTTTTTTCGCAGTCAAACATTACGTTAGATGAAACAACAAGCTATCAGACTATGCTTGCGTTGAAGTTGCGCCGGCCACAGAGGGCCGCCTTAATAAAAAGTACGTGTCAGTTTACATCCCTCAAGTGTTGAATTTGTTTATTCAGGACCAGCTATTGTTCTGCGACGACTGCGACCGCGGCTACCACATGTACTGCCTGGCGCCGCCGCTGGACACGCCGCCCGAGGGCTCCTGGTCCTGCGCGCTCTGCATCAGGGAGTTCCACACCAAACAGTGAACTAGCGGTGAGTGTACACTGTACTGTACTGTACCAGCCCTGTACTGTACTGTACTGTACTGCGACCGCGGCTACCATATGTACTGTCTGGCGCCGCCGCTGGACACGCCGCCCGAGGGCTCCTGGTCCTGCGCGCTCTGCATCAGGGAGTTCCACACCAAACAGTGAACTAGCGGTGAGTGTACACTGTACTGTACTGTACCAGCCCTGTACTGTACTGTACTGTACTGCGACCGCGGCTACCATATGTACTGTCTGGCGCCGCCGCTGGACACGCCGCCCGAGGGCTCCTGGTCCTGCGCGCTCTGCATCAGGGAGTTCCACACCAAACAGTGAACTAGCGGTGAGTGTACACTGTACTGTACTGTACCAGCCCTGTACTGTACTGTACTGCGACCGCGGCTACCACATGTACTGCCTGGCGCCGCCGCAACACGCCGCCCGAGGGCTCCTGGTCCTGCGCGCTCTGCATCAGGGAGTTCCACACCAAACAGTGAACTAGCGGTGAGTGTACACTGTACTGTACTGTACCAGCCCTGTACTGTACTGTACTGTACTGCGACCGCGGCTACCACATGTACTGCCTGGCGCCGCCGCTGGACACGCCGCCCGAGGGCTCCTGGTCCTGCGCGCTCTGCATCAGGGAGTTCCACACCAAACAGTGAACTAGCGGTGAGTGTACACTGTACTGTACTGTACCAGCCCTGTACTGTACTGTACTGTACTGCGACCGCGGCTACCACATGTACTGCCTGGCGCCGCCGCTGGACACGCCGCCCGAGGGCTCCTGGTCCTGCGCGCTCTGCATCAGGGAGTTCCACACCAAACAGTGAACTAGCGGTGAGTGTACACTGTACTGTACTGTACCAGCCCTGTACTGTACTGTACTGTACTGCGACCGCGGCTACCACATGTACTGCCTGGCGCCGCCGCTGGACACGCCGCCCGAGGGCTCCTGGTCCTGCGCGCTCTGCATCAGGGAGTTCCACACCAAACAGTGAACTAGCGGTGAGTGTACACTGTACTGTACTGTACCAGCCCTGTACTGTACTGTACTGTACTGCGACCGCGGCTACCACATGTACTGCCTGGCGCCGCCGCAACACGCCGCCCGAGGGCTCCTGGTCCTGCGCGCTCTGCATCAGGGAGTTCCACACCAAACAGTGAACTAGCGGTGAGTGTACACTGTACTGTACTGTACCAGCCCTGTACTGTACTGTACTGTACTGCGACCGCGGCTACCACATGTACTGCCTGGCGCCGCCGCTGGACACGCCGCCCGAGGGCTCCTGGTCCTGCGCGCTCTGCATCAGGGAGTTCCACACCAAACAGTGAACTAGCGGTGAGTGTACACTGTACTGTACTGTACCAGCCCTGTACTGTACTGTACTGTACTGCGACCGCGGCTACCACATGTACTGCCTGGCGCCGCCGCTGGACACGCCGCCCGAGGGCTCCTGGTCCTGCGCGCTCTGCATCAGGGAGTTCCACACCAAACAGTGAACTAGCGGTGAGTGTACACTGTACTGTACTGTACCAGCCCTGTACTGTACTGTACTGTACTGCGACCGCGGCTACCACATGTACTGCCTGGCGCCGCCGCTGGACACGCCGCCCGAGGGCTCCTGGTCCTGCGCGCTCTGCATCAGGGAGTTCCACACCAAACAGTGAACTAGCGGTGAGTGTACACTCTACTGTACTGTACCAGCCCTGTACTGTACTGTACTGCGACCGCGGCTGTCTGTACGCCGTGACAGATACAACATCCGCAAACAAAACACACTGATAATTTGTTATTTGCGGAAAATCATTTATATATAAAAGTAAGAGGAGTGGACCTAACACACTTCCTTGAGGAACTCCCAATTTATTTCGTTTACAGACTGATTTTAAAATAAGGTTTGATTCAAGGCGATAAAGTTCGTTCGATTTTGATATAATATTTTATCCTATTCAATGAGTCTCATTACTAGTGTTGGCAATAACGGCTGTTTTTTAATAATGAATTATCCTGTTGTGGTATTGTACAATAACTGTTATTGTAAACTGTTGCGCGTTATTCTGTTATAGAGCTGTTTTGCCAAACTTTACATTATAGGGTATAACGAAGTGACACAAGCAAAGAGTACGCCCTAAAATGTACACTAACTGTAACTATTCACATATTTTCTTATTAACAGTTTATATACACAAATTATCTACATATAATGAAATTGTATAATTTCAATTATCGGCAACGGTAACGGATAATTGCATACGCAATGGCAACTTATCTGTTACTGACAACAATCCAACGTGAAAAAACAAAACAGCAATAACATCATTAGGATTGTCAAATTCAATTTTAGCCAATGTGAACTTTATTTCGTTACATGAAAGGTTATCTAGTATTTTACGAAAGAAAGGTGGGAGTATCACGTGATTACAAGTCGCGGGTGCGTAGCGCTATCTCACTCACACACTAACGGTGTGCCTATTGCCTGCCTAAAGTAAACGGAAAGCAAGGACCAGACTTATCGCTGTAATTTTTGTGACAAGAATAAGATATATTATATATTTTTTATCTTTACTTTATATATTGTTATAGATAACGAGAAAGAAGACAGAAGGTGACAGAGATAGATAGAAAGAGAGAACGAATTAGCGGATGTTAATGGTACTAAATAGGTACAATCGGGTGATCAGGCGCATCTTGTCATTTTTTTTTTATAAGTGTCGCTCGTAAGTGAATTAATGTGGACTATTGTATACAGTGTTGCCATAGATTATAGAGTGATAGTGACGTTGGATGAGTGTGGGTTTATGGTGGTTGAAAAAGAACAGTGAATTCAAACTTGATTAATGAGGATAATTATTATCTTTGCGCGGCCCGCATTGAGATAGACATATGCGATAGAAAGAGAGGTACCGATTTTATAAGGGAGTAAGCCCGTACTGTACAGTTCTGTACGGAAGTTCTATTACTGTTTCCGTGGCAAAAAACATATTTTGCATAACTTACCTGTAATTGAAGTTGTGGCCTGTAAACCGATCTAAGAAAAATATACTGCCATAAACCCACCTATCAATAAATCTTCTCAGAGTAATTATATATCGCTGATATCTCGAACTCTGTCGGGCTCGCCTGCCGCGTGTTTATAGCTCTTTCTACCTCTACCGGTGCTTGCTTAGTATTTTATTTATTTCCCATTTTGTTTATATGCCTTCGTAACTACGTACGGGCACGATAATGCGTGTGAGATTGATGTATAACGTTTTAAGTATCAATATATTTTTTTTCATACCGCGCCGCTATGTTGTCGTGTTGATTTGATATCAATCGAATTCAGAGCAAAATCAAACTTACATCCACGTTACATCATGCTTTTTATAAAATACTTTGATTTTGATTCGATATTTTTGATCATTCGCTACCTATCAGTTCTATCATCGAATAAATAAAATAAAAAAAATCTTAGAAATATGTCTAAGCAGTTCTATATAAAGGCGTCGACAGACGACCGAACCAGGTGTGACCGAACCATCGAACTTGATTTGGCTTGGGTGGTGCCGTTGTCTGTTGTGAACACTGCACCGCACCGTGCGAGCCGAACCAAACCATATTCGATGATTGACCGCATCAGCTCCACACTCGTTATAGACAATCGTTATAGTTAGTAAACGATCAACCTTTGTATGGGATTGACATAAGAGATTGTTAAAAATCACGTGATATCTCGATTTGAAATGTCAATCCCATACAAAGGTTGATCACGATTGTCAACAGCCATCTTGTCTACTGGCCCAGGTTCGGTCGTTTGTGGGTGCCTTAAATAAACATGCCATGACTACCGGGACGACAAATTATCGTAGATGATTATTTCTCAGATAAAAACTTGGTTTTTTACCATTGAATAAACTTGGTTTTATTAGAGCTTATTTAATTTTTATTAATTAATTTATTGTTAGCCGCTGCGCAAACGTGTGTCCCGTGTCGGACACAAGCCACCAATGAATATTCGATTGAACCAGTATGAAATCAGCCACTCCCTGCGCAGACGTAAACTGTGTCCGATCGCCGCTACAGGTCACAGCAGCTACGGTTTTGGTGGCTTGTGTCCGATACAGGACACACGATTGTACAGCGCCTTAAATTTCCAACTAGAATTTGACAAATATTACTTATCAATCTTACTTTCTAACTCATAAAATAATCAAGTAATCAATGGATATAAAAAATGAAAAGACAACAATAGTCTCTCATTAGCACGACAAATCACGAAACACAGATACAAAATCATACGTAAAAACTAGAATTTATAAGTACCATTTGACATTGTCTATATTTTACGTAGTCAGTTGATAATGATATTATTTTAACTTTTATTTACAGTACGTATTAAAAACTGCATAAACAGGTTGTTAATTTTATCATATTTAATAGAAATATAATGGGTCATGACATTTTATTTATTCTTTTGTAACTTCTTCAGGGACTTCCACCTTCTATAGTTTTAAATAAGTTTGAAACTTTCAACTGACTGATTGTCTCGAAAATGTCTATAATCTTACTTAAGCTGCGTTCGCTGTATGCATTTCGCATAAATTTTGAGTAAACAACATTTATATGATAATCCTTTTTACTTATGACGACTGATTTGTTTTTATTTAAACATAAACATACTGTATCAATCAAATAATTAATTTAACTAACCATACTTTTTATTTACATAGTAGCTTGGCCTTTTTAACAGACTAAAAAAGGCGAGGTTTTTATATGTAGTATTTAAATTTTCAATGGGGGAGGCCTATGTTCAGCAGTGGACATCGAATGGGCTGATATGATGATGATGATGATTTAAATTTTAAAAAATCGGTAGATCCCTCATGGAATTTGAAGATATGACTTCAAAGTATTGTAGTACCTAATTACACAATCAAGAGTGTCTACTTCGTTATTTTTTACTTTTTTTAGTACAAATGTACTTTGGAATCGGTTTTATTTATTGAAAATTATAAATTTCAGTCTTCATAAGCAAAAGGGGCTAAAGTGTAAGTACATTAGAATGTATTAAAGTTATTTCTAAGTAACCCCGCGCTACGCAATGTGAAACATTGGTTATAAATCATAAATATATTGGTAAGGATCATTTTTATTTTTGTACTAATCCTGTAGTTTAAAATTCGCTGTAATTCGTTCCACAAGCATTCCAAAACGGTCATCTATCGAAATTATCGTTTCATTTGTTTGATCATCAAATCTGTGAACGCACGGTTTTTTAAAATAAGTTGTATTACAATTACAGAATTCTGTAATATTTCAAATTTTACTCGGTCATTTTGACAGCAGAGCTAAAAGATGATTTTAATTAGTACATATTACATACGGCAATGAAATGCGGGTTATTTTCAAAAACCTTGTGTAAGTATTTTTTATTAAAACTAACTCTTATGGATTATGTTAAGCGTGTGGAAATTTTACCAGATTTTATGATGGACACATATTGTTACAACATTATTATTACCGTTGACTCAACATTAGTCATTATAACATGTGTTAAACTCATTTCTAGGTCAGTTTTGCGCATGTCATTATGTCAGTTTTCAGTTACACCGTACTGAATTTTATAATTAAATTCTTTGATTTTATTAATTGACGATCTGAAAAAAATATAGTGACTAATCCGCACTGGGGCCAGGCAGCGTATGACGATAGCTGCAATCCCCTTGTAGCGAATTTTTTACTGGCAACGGAAATTACTATTTCAAATTAATGGATTTTTTTTGTATTGTTGCCAGTGAACTTTTAATTAGTGGATACTGCTTGAAAACTAAATAAATCTGGTAAAAAAGTAATGTTAGGATAGAGTCTAACGTAACATTGTCGTAAGTAAAGCTGTGATCAGATTAGGAGGTTGTGATGGACTTAGTGTGGGTTTACACCATATTTTAAATGCTTTTTTTACTTTTTAAGTCTTAGTAGTTTACGAAACCGAATTTTTGCTTTAAAACGAACAATATTTTTTTTACTGTATCAGCAGATTCGTTTTTTAAATCATTGATCATGTATAACCGTCTATTACACGTCGCTTATGTTACATGCAAGTACATTATGAGGTTACGCGATGGTGTGATGGACGGCTGGCCATTTTTCATGATCTCGATCATGCCTAATGCCTGTTCTTTCCAATAACACTTTATATCAGTTATTCTCGAACCATATTGAGATTGGGTATCGACTGGCTTGAAGAATAAATATCCTGAAATTATTATAAGTTGAGAACAATATTTGTGTTTTGTTTTATGTAACAAGCGCGGACACAAATGTATATTCCTAAAATTCAATACCAATTTGCCAGCTATTTTTAAATCCATTCTCCGTAAGGCTTGAGAATAACTTTTAACGAATTTGTTAGATTATACCTATTGTAAATTAAGATTTCCATCCTATAATATTGTGTCATACTAATTGTGGTGACGTAACAAATAAAAATTTAAATTGTATTTGGTTGTTTAATTTCTTTTAAAATATCTTTAATGCAACTGGTGAGTATTGTAAGATCGTTTTTGACGCTCTTAACACAATACTTAAAATTGTATTACTTGACTAAGGGGTTACAGAGATTTTATACTGGTAGAATGTAGTTACGCGAAATTTGAATTCGTTGATCTGCATTTGATTGTAGACAAAAATAGCTATTAGCATACAACATTAGGGATTTACCTAGTTAAAACGGATGAGGAGTTTATTGTGAGAGAATAGAAAAGATACAGACTTTATCAAAAGTCCTTTATTTTGAAATTAAACCTACCACCGGTTCGGAATAAACTTACCCCCTCCTATCCTAACTAATGTTATAAATGCGAAAGTGAGTTTGTTTGTTTGTTACGCCTTCACGCCTCAACTACACAACGGATCATGAAAGAAGAATGGGTAAGTAATGGAAAAGTGGTCATTGTAGGTTTCGTCGAGCACATTATTTTATTCTACGACAGCAAGTCTCAATTCCATGGGAGAAAAAAGGTACTTATTCACATTTGTAGTTACAAAAAATTTCCTTTTGCCATGACTGTTTTTAACAGACTTCAATAAAAGGAGTTTTTTTTTCCATGGAATCCAGACTTGGTTTCATACAATGAAATGATGCCCTCGAATTGGTCAACAATCTCCACCATAGCTTATAGTGCTACATTCTGGGGACGCGTTTAATATAAAATTACCCTTTGTTCTTTGGCATGCATATAGCCTATGGTATGGAGAAGGACATAGGCTACTTTTTCATCTCGGGAACGTGGTTTAAACCACGGGGAACAGCTAGTTCTTAATAAAGTTATGAAGCGTTTTAAGTTAAAATTCCGGAGTCTTTATCAGACACATGACTTATAATAATAATAATAAAAACACGTGTCGTATAGTCCGAAAGTTTTTGCAAGAATGACCACTTTGATAGTGGTACCACTACTAAAATTATCCCAGAAGTTCACTTGGTCCTAGACAAAAATAATAATAATAATTTATTGTTCACAAAATTAATGGTTTTATGGTGAACGAAAGAGTGAAACGGACCTCTAACCAAATGCTATTCGAGTCAGGAGCAGAAATAAAATCACATTTAATGTCTATATTTATTTATTTATCGGAACAATTCACTACTTTGTATGATACTAAACCAAACATCTATTTTGGCGTTAAACATCGAAAAATTTGTTTACTTTCTAAAATTGCACGTTTCTAATATGACTACACACTACACTGTCACTTTACTACATACAACTAACTTAATTTTTTTTTTAATTTTTAAATTATTTTACAACTTAAAAAAAAGAACAACATAATGTAGGTAACAAATTTATAATCAAGATCACTTTGAAAATAAAGAATATCACTGAATAGATAAATATTTTAGAGTATAAAAGTAACAAAAAATACTTAATAAAATATGAACCTTACTTCTTTTTTTTTCTCTATTTGCTATAATGGTAAAAGAATTTATAAGAATCGACAGCATTTGCACTGGAAAATTACAAATTAGATAAAAAATGTTGAGCAATATTTTTTAAACAAATACGAGAAGTCGAGAACTCATTTGGAAAACGCAGATTTGGTTTGCATTAGAATGCTTATTTTTTAAGTGATATGTCATGGTTTTTAAACTTAATGTTATTATCTAATGGAGATTGATTAGCTAATACCTTATTTAATATTATTTAAACATTTTGTATATTTATATAGTCGAATATTTATTATTAATAAAGAATTTTGTAAACACTTCTAAGGGGGGTAATTTTGAAGGCATTGGCAGTTATTGCAGGGGTGGAAGCACTCATCGGTTATTTTTTTCCTAGATTTCGCATTTTGTGTCATACCGACAGTTGTTCATCTTGAGAGACACCGTGTTATGCCAACGACTTCAAAATTATTTGTATAAAAAATCAACAATTAAAAATAAATGTTTGTGAAAACAATTTTGAACTAAAGTAATAGAATATAAATGGTATAATATAATCATTCATATATAATTCTATACATAAATGTAAATATATTACTTATAATTTTAACACAAATACATATAACTTAATATAAAAAAATCACTAACTTTAACACACTTAAATATCACAAGCGTTTGTGACGTAACTTAAATAAATATTTTTTTATTTTTTTACAATAATGGAAGACATTTTGATTTTGTTGTTTTTTTTCTTCATAACATCTAAATATTATGCCAATTATAAATTAACTAAGGCTAATTAAGTCAGTTATATTAAATGATCTTAAAACGAAAAAGATGCCGAATCGAAGGACATTATATAATTTTCAAAAAAATATATATTAAATAAAATAAAAAAATAAACTCAAAGATCAAATATAACGCATTGTACAATTTAGCAGATTGTTTCTTCTTTACACTGCATATTAAACTTTATTTATAACACATTTCATCTGTTCTAGAACAACATTAAATTTAAACCAATTCTAATTAATATCATTGAAGATTAAATCTATTTTCATTAGCTTCCTGTAACAGTAATGGGGCACAGCATATATTATTTACAGCCAGCAATAACTTGTATATTCAATAAAACTCTTAAGTGTATGTTTTTTATAAAATTTTCCTGCTGACTGTACAAATACAATTGAAAACATTAACAGGTAGAACTTATATTAAACTGCTTAGTTGCTAAAATGGAAAATGAAAAGTATTTTTTACTTTATCCTTTTAATGGCAAGTGCTTTAATTTAATGATGATACTTAAAATTAATATTATATGGAGACATTAAATTATATTCTTATAAAATCTACATCTTCGAGACAGACTCACTTTTGACAGTTGAGTTTGAGCAATCACTTCATGTCAAAAACAATTTTGTGATTATTAGTTATAATTTATTTATAAGTCGAGCCAACTGAAAACCGGCTGAATGCCAAGTTCCAATATTAAAAATGTCCATACATTGCTTTTTAGTAAAAAAAAAATAACATCCTTCGGTAGGGATGGGTCAGGTAGTCAAATTAGGCATGATTTATTCATAGGCTCCATCACTCCACATTTCTAGTAAGTATAGTACCTATTATACTTTTATTAATGTGAGCAATTTGAATCGCAGCTAAAATGAGCAACTATCAACAAGTCAAAAAAATGATCTCAAAAATAACAAAATAAATTACTCATTTTTAATTATTTCAATGCTAAAATTTGCTACGCTAATTATAGAATGACCTAACAGTTATGGCATATTATTTTTCTGTATGTAATGATATATTTATTTATCTATGTCTAATTGAGCGTTGACTTACAATCTATACTATAATATTGAAGGTTGCATCAAGCGATTTATTCCACTGACCAAGACATTTTGGTGATCCGGCTCGAAGGACCAAAAAGTCTTGGTCATTCGGCTTTACTTTCTAGCGATAATTGCGTTAAAGTCATTTTATGACAGACTTATCTGTGCATTGTCTCCGAAACCAACCGCCAACATTATATTATTATGTTGATAACATAAAAATAACATTCATATTTGGTTTATTTTCTAAAAAAATAATTAACAAACAGCACCTTTATATCACTGTGATACATGCATTCGTTGTCATTATTACAATAAAGTGAGATAAATAATTAATAAATATAAAAAATCTGAAAATTAGAGGAACTATATTCGACGATCGACGATGGACAGGCAACACGAAAGTGAGTAATTAAATAAATAATTATCATCGATTGATAGTTTTTGGTAATAATCTAAAAAATAATATGATAATGCCTGGCCTATTTTTATTAACATTCGTTGTTTATAGTGTTTTCAATGAATATTGCTAAATAAGTTAACCAATAGTTTCTTTTATAGTTTTAAAATTCTCTATTGTATATATATTTAAACATTGTCAAAATAAATTAACGTTTATGTGTTATGTAATACATATAGCACTCATTTATATAGAAAAAATAATAATAGGTAGATTCACACTAAAATATTTTCAAAGATCAACAAAACAAAGTAGATCATTTAAATTTTAAAACATAATAGATACTAAACTTTAAAATTTCAATTAATAAACTAGAAATAAAATTTATTTTAAACAATAAAATCTAACTATATATTATAAAATATCACTTTTTTTATTTTGAGCCATTGTTGTATTTGTTTTGAGGCATATATTATGTTGGTTAGTGATGTTTATTTATTTCAAATATTCGATATATTTTGTACAATCCTTACTTATCTAAACAGATGTATTTTGCTCAAAAATGAAATAAAATCACTGGAATAAAAGAATACAATTGTGAAACATCATAGCCTACGTAGAAGAGAAAAATATTTTATAGCAATCTGAGTAGTTTTTTCAGCAAAAAACATCCATTCATGTATTTCGAATAATGAACTCTGTAGACTAAAATTTAATTTAATTCTGCGTCAGCTGTAAACTTCCGTGGCCTTAAGTGGTGATAGTGTCAGTTGACCATAAATATAGGCCATTCGGGACAAGCCGCCGCCGGTGGGATGGGCAGCGGTGAGCCCCCACCGACGGACACTACTTCCGGCATCTACAAAATCATCGAAAGTAAGTTTTAAAATGCATCATTTACTGCATCATCCAACTAGTTTCTAGAATTAAGAGGAAAGGATCGCTATTTCGTAATCCCCAGTTTCCTCCTCCAATACTGGATCGTTTTTTTTTTTTTTTGTTCAAGAATATAATAAGAAGGGCTTTGGCTATGTCTGTCGGTTTTCCTTTTATTTTTTATATTCGTCAAATTTGTTTGCTGGACGTCTGATAAGGGCAGTAAAAATGGTCAGTTTTTGGTCATTTTAGAAGGCTCTTAATTCTTATAATAATTAATTTATGGAGAAAAACACAACCGAGAGACATACAGTGGTACCTACAGATTGTATGGTAAAATAATCATAGCTCTAGTGTCATTATCCAGAGAGGAAACAAACGCCACCAGTGTTTCCTTACAAACAAAACACAAATTTGAATTTGGCGACAGATTTTTGATTAAAGGTGGACACTTATTAGAGCCGAACGCGGCGAACGAATCGAAGTCAAGGAGGGCTTGCGCACATATCCGCACCGAAAGAATCGACCGAAACGATGAAGAAAAACAACTTGCGTGTTGCTCTGTCGTATGCAACTGATAGAATGCGAGCGCATCGGTCGAGTCGTCCGCATAAGCCGAGCCGAATCTGATGACGTCATTCGAATTTGTCTAGGATTTCTGGGGTTCTTCCAGATTCGGACGATTCGACGCGGACAAGTGTGCGAGCTTTCATAAGATTTCATATACAGAATTCTAAAATTCGTTTCATTCGATGCGTTCGGCTCGGATAAGTGTGCGTTCACCTTTAACCTATTGTTGTAATGACATACTGCACATGAGTCAGAAAGGCTACTCCGAAAAACTGCATAAAATGTACGAATCGTAACTTGCAATTCTTTTGGTTTTGGTGAGTATCAGACTAGTGTTTCGTTTTTCGGAGTAGATTGAGGGTTGCCTTTTCGGCTTTGTAGAGGTCCGTATTACATTGGCAGTCCCCCTGGTACTAATATTCGCAAGCGTCGGTAACCACTTACCATCAGATGCTCCACCTTTTTGCTTATCAAGGGGCCATGGAGGTCTTTGCTTTGCTTATTTTTAATGACATGGGGGTCGGGGAGTCTGGATGGTGATTACGTCAGCAATATTTATTTACTTTTTCTGATTAAAGATAATATACCTATATATAAATATACCAATGTTTACGTAAGCACAAGCGGGCTTAAGCCCATCACAGACGTAGCTACAATATATATTAATATGCCGAGCCATAATATAAATTCCAGTACAAGTTGGTGAAGTAACAGAAATATATATTATAGCTGCGTGTGCGGTCACTCAAAGATTAGTATTGAAAATATATCGTAATATGCCTTGCTATGATTTATATTAATATATATTATAGCTATATCTGTGATGGGCTTTACGCAGCTTTGCTTACTTTTTCAAAAAGAAGGTGGGGGTTAAAATTCTGCTTACGTAATACTTGAATGGCCACAAAAATTCTGACATTAATAAAAAGACACAAAACCTTTAATCTCACCATAGTTTGAGGATGGTGTGGCGAATGATAATAATGTGCAGGCGACACGGGCGGCGTCGGGTACCCCCAGTACACGAGCGGCGGCGGCGGCAGAGTCGGCGCCATGGCCGGGTAGTAGTACGTCAGCGGACCTGCGGCGCACACGGTCCTTATTAGCTTTTTTAAAAACTTCATGGTTGATAAAATCAAAATTAAGGTGTCGTGAAATTCAACCTGTTTAATGCAGGTGTATATTAGTTAGTATTTAGGCTAGAGATGAGACTTATGATCTTTTTTCTCCTTATTTCAAAGTAATATGTCAATTAGGACATGAAAGAAAGGTCACATTTTTTGCTAGATTAATAATATAGCAAGGTGAATTTCTCGACACATGCATATTTTTACTGCAGCAATTCACTCGTCAAGCAAAACATTAACATCAGAAAAAAAAACATAAAAATTTTGAAGGCTCTTATTTTTAAATATATCTACCTAAGTCATGTTTGTAAAATAAATAAATAATAAAATTAAGATTGCATATTTTATTCCAATTGGCCATACACATCCATGCATTATATCAATGTTAGTCACATATTTATATGTCCGGGTATTTATAGGCTTTTTATATATTTTCAGGAATAAGGCTCGCACACAAAATTATAAAAGTTATTTCATACTAGAATGTGCACGAGTCTTTATGGGTATTTTATTACGAATTTTCTGTGCAAATAATTATTTATGTTTAGTTTAGGTACACGGCAATTTCAATGTTATTTATACCATTTAACAAAATTAAGGCCACCAATAAATTTAAAAATATTTGTAAGACGAAATTATGACAAATGCGTTTATTGCCAAGTGCACTTAATTACCCTCTATTTTTATATTTACCATTCAGTTCATTTTCCAGTATAAATTATAAAAAATAAAATGCAGAAGTCCCATAATAGTTCAAAGTATTATTTAGTGTGGTATGGTTCATGTTAAAATGTTTAGCTTGTATAAAAAAATGTTTCGAGCTTATTTGCAAAAAAAAAACTTTTATTTTTATAGTAAGCTAAGCATTCAGCGCGTGACGTCGATAACGAATTACATAGGACGTACACAATAATGTATAATGTAATTATTAAAACAAGATGAACACTCACCAGGGCGCCAGAACGCATTAACTGTCCACCAAAGCAGTGCGCAACTTACACCAATACTCTGATATCTTTTGTTACACACGTCGCCGTTGCCGCCAACCACCAAGCTATTCTGCGGACTTTACCAAACTTGCACGCCTAGTACCCTTGTACTATTTTAGCACCACTATTATTTGATACCTCAAATTCAATTGAAATATGCCAATTTTGTTATCTATTAATAAAATTTAAAAATAAAAAAAGCAACGGGTTGCACTCCGGGAGTGCCGGCAGAAGTGAAAACTTAAATATTACCGTTGTTCATTTTTGATATTTTGGAATGGTTAGGGAATAATTTTGCACGAATTGCTTTAATTATCAGTATAAAAGTACTATAATTTCGTATCGTACACAACCATGACAATTTATATTACATTTAAAATTTAACACTTCAGAACTATTACAATTATTTCGAATTTTCGATCAGGGTCACGTGACCTGAAGCGAGTTTAACATTTTTTACCCATCACAAAAAAGTTTTCACTTCAAAAAGTTCACAACGACGCTAAAGAAGTTTTCACTTAAAAAAAAAATAAGGTTAGTACTTTGCTTTATGAATTTGAGGTCGCAATAAATAAATGCGATATTCAAGAGTAAGAAAAGAGCATTTAATTGTGTGATCCCACAACATAATGATAGATAATAGATACTTACGCAATCTCTTGTTAGAGTAGGAACTGATGATTTCGTGTAACACTAACATTCACCCAGCTAATAGGGCGTTCACCTTTAACCCATGATTTTTCCTATTAATTTCCTCTAAAATAAAGCACAAAAACATTTGTATCATCTACGACACACGAAGCTTTCAAATTCCCTGTTGTTGAGTTTTAATTCTGTCACCTGTAGTTTCCATGCATTTTCCAAAGCAGAACGTAGTTTAGATTATGTCAAAGAGTGGGGCATATTAAAACTAACAATGATTGACAATTCAAGAATAAGATAATTTTTTTTTAAACCTGTCTAATCTGTTATTTGTTTTTTGAGTTCCTTGAATCATCAAACAAAAAAGTCAGCAGTTTATGCCCCAACCAAATTAACTCATAATGACATGACAGCATAATTATCATGTGCTCATTGAAAATACCGTCCCATTTTCTTTTCCATACTATGTAAAAGTTGATATTCAACAACAATTGTTAAGCTATGGTTAGGAACTCGGATAGGACATGATTGTGCTATTTACTTTTGTGTTACTTGTGAAGGAAAGTTATACTAAATGGATAGATAGAAGTGAATTACGTACTAGTGTAAAGAATTAATTTTTGTGATATATTTTTTCTTTTATATAATTTTAGCAATGCATAATATTGTGATTGCTAAACTTATATAAATATTTATTTTTATAATAATTTTTTAAATTACTAGTATAAATTCCCTGTAAAAATTGATAATTTTGTAGAAAGTTAGCAATCTACCTTTTAATCAAAGTTTTAAATTACTTACTTTATAAATAAAACCATACGCACGGACTTTACGTAAAATGTGCGTTAAGCGTGCACGGCCGATTAGGATATTCGAGTTGATGTACTTTTTTGCTATATATTTTTCTAGATTAAAAATATACTTACCAAGAGTTTTTCAAACCAATCACCCGAAAGATGAAAATAAATATAAAGTTAGTAAAACATATAATAGGACGATACGGTAGAGCGTCGACAGATCAAGCGATCAGTGTTAGTGTATACCCCTCCTTCACAAGAACCTATTGCTTCAATCTACTCTAAGCATAAGTCATCGGAAAATTACAAATAGCACAACCAACCACAAACCAATAGAAACTCGCAATTATTATACTAACACGTAATTCATAGGTTTATTCAAAGTAAGTAATAGACTAAAATTAGCCAACTAAATAATTATAAAAAAGAAAAAAAACATTATCTAACAAAGTCTATAAACTGATTTCACGTTCTTACTACTAAATTAATATGATTTTAAATATAAAATCTCCATTTAATTTTGAATAATGTAGGTAGATATATTGTAGATGCCGATTATTTAAGTAGTTTATAACAATGTTTTGATTTATAAATTGTAATAAAATGCGAGTTATAACTCTCTATCGATAGTTAAAAGATGTTTGGCTTGATTTCTCATTGTGACCCAAATATAAAAACTTAGCCTCCTCACACCACTTCCTCCAGTCACTACGCACGAGATATTTCAATAAAATTTAGTGCAAAGTGCAATCAAATATATTTATACTAAAGTTGTTATAGGTAGTAGTTAGGTAGGTGGTCTGCATCCTGTCTGTACGTTAGAGGCTCCGTTTTATAGTTAGACTTGATCTGGGAAATTATGGCATCTGTATACAGAATTCATAAACGTGCAATTGTGCGTAAAATTTTCTATATCATTCGGATTTATTAATAAGGTTCATATATGAACCTTATTAATAATTCTCAGCTTTTTGAAATCCAATTTTGTATGTCAGCGGTTATATAAAGCAAAATTTTATTATTTAGTTGTTTATATTATGCTGCTACGATTTGTGGTTACGTATTAATCTATTATAACCCAATAATGACTGTAAAACCTCATAAAATTAGGTTAAATTTCTTCATAGGTACGCCACATATTGTTAAAGCCTCCCAAATACAAAACGGGCAAAAAAAGTAACATTTCAACAGTTTGTATGAAATGCATGCACCAAATATATTGAAATACCCCACATAAACCAAATATATCACATAAAAATATAATTTAAACTTCAATATAGTCGAAAGCGTAAAAGAAAGGCTTCAGAAAAATAGCAGAAGAGTAAGCTGTGATTATAGAATGCGTGTTAATGACTGGAGGAGACGAGTACCCCTGACCAGAACTGGATTATAATTAATTCATTGCAAGACTATTAGAGCCTCAATAAATACGGTATATATTTTCCTGATATCATATAACCAAAAGCTAAGTAGGTACCGTGTACAATACAATAACATACAGTTTCGATAAACGAAACGTAGTATCCGGCGGTGATGTGCTGTGGAAAACGACATATGTAAAAATCTCGACAAAGTTAGGAGGTCCGTCCATCTTTCCATGCATCAAACCCCGGTCCTTACACAAAATATAAGCATTACATGCTAACATCTTTATTCGGTATTATAATAAATGTATTTAGATATAGACTTTTTAAGTGCAACACTTACCGTTACAATGACCAACCAAACACATGCACGTTTTCCATATCACAACCCCTTCGAATAAACCATAATACAACAATTTTATAACCATTAATAAACACAGTATTGCATTTTATATAGTAAACTAAAGTCATGTGACTTGGACAATATAATAATAATATGAATCGTCCAAATCGCATTGTGTAAATATTAGAAATATGACAGAACAAAGATTAGCCATTACACCGTGTACTTGTGACTTAAGCCCCATACCTATATTTGTGAATATTGAGACAATGGCAACACCATAAAACAATGACGTTAACTTAAAAGGAGTTTCTAAATATTACGAATTACCCAGTTTGGTTTATATTTCCGAAAAATACAAATGGTGGTCGTGCTAGGTTAAAGCACACATTTAATTTTACGTCATTTCGGAAATATATCCCAAAAATCTATATATTATATTTTTAATATCGACATGACTAACACTATGTGGTGTGAGGGTATATTGAACGATGACATTAAGCCAGGTGGATATATAATGCATTATTGTTAGATATATTATGTGAACAACATTGAAAAATCATCGGCAATAGGTTTCGGGAAGGAACGGGATTATTTACAAATGGTGCCAACCAATCAAATGATTAAATAAAAAAAAACCTAAAATTACTTCAATTCATTTGCATGTGCAAAAAACGCTCATAACAATATTTCTACAAAAAACACTTACCTATAAAATACGCGTGTAAACTGACCGCAAAAAGTGCATTGTACCACAAAAAAAAAGAAAATCAAACTTAAGTACCTACAGTTATAAAAAGTACCAACATGACGAGTGTCATTTTTTTTCTCAGACTTAGCTTCAGCCTTGAGGAAATTGGCAAATATGTCTTTTATTAAATGGAATGTCTATATTATTAAAAATCACAACGATGCAACTGATCACATTTGCGTACCACCTTATTCAAACAATACGCAACTTATTCACCGCTGAAATCCGAATGGCAAATGCATGTACTAATATTTTGTACAGTGTAACATTAAAAACTTTGTAATACCTACTTAAATAATGATTTAGCAGAGAAAATAAAAGATACTATACGTTATGTACGTAAGAATCCAAAGAATGGTCAATGGTTACACATTTCGACAAAATTTTGTTTTATGACGTTTTTACTCTCTTGAAAAACTATTGCGTTTAAGAATTTGTATGCTAAATCTTTATTCAGATATTACAAATTATGTACCAGCGAATTACACTACACAAAACAAATACAGTGTAAAGGCGACTTATTCGCTTGCGTATAGGATAGAATATCGGCTGCGTATTATCCAAAAAGGCTCTAAGCTAAAGCAGTAAAACTAAATAGTTACTTGTCATTGATTAACAACCTCTGGTTCACTATTAATAAAAATATAATTAATCTACGATAAGAGTTTAACAACGTTAAAAGTCAGCAATAAAACTCAACAAGAAAACTGCGTTTTAAGTACTTAATCCTATCAAATATCCAGCTGCGTTTAGCTGCCATTATAACACTACCTAAAATATCTATGATCTTAAATTTTAATTATAAACAAGCTAAAATATCGAAACTCCTCCGCGAAGGCACATTGCGGTATTTAAAAACTTTTGAGCTTATTGTCATTTGTTTTTTTACCCTGTTTTAAAACGTTATTGATCGCGCCGAGTCTCAAACGTTCTCAAGTCTTTATTTATATAAAACGACCAACCGAAGGTTGTAAACATATTTTTTAATCTCGTCACAGATCGAGTCATAATTTTACTACTCCTATACTATCCGCCTCTGATTTAACATATCGACTGTAATTCCTCGATTAAACTCCCTACTGTCAGGTACCTTTAGCTATCGATTTAGGTCGTACCGTATCTAAACGCCAGGGTAGTATGGGTAGCCGGGGAACATGGAGAGCGTGGGGAAGGGTTGAGTCATAGAGGGCGGGAGGGCGGCCGACAGGGCCGTCCCGTATCCGGCGGGCAGCGCCGTCGGGATGCCGGTCGGCAAACCGCTCGCGTACGTCGACAACATCGGACTAGTATTGGCATACGAGAAAATAGGCGCCGACGTACCGTAAGAAAACGCCGAGTACGGTAAAGACAACGACGGAGTCATCTGCGGCGGGACTGTGTACTGTCGTTTCGCCGGCGTAGCCTCAGTGGGGGTAAACGCGCGCTCGTAACTACGCTTGGTTGGCAACATCGAGTGCGGAAGGAGCTGGGGGAGCGAGTAGGCCGGGGAGGGCGGGGCGGGCGAGCGCAGGTAGGAGGGCAGGATGGGCATGTACTGGGGGCGCAAGGAGGCGAGGAAGAGGTTCTCGTGTTGGCGGGCGAGGAGGTTCTGGTGGGCGATGTGCTGCGCCAGCAGGCGGGGCGCGGGGGCGGCGGGCGGCGGGGGGGACATCAACGTACCGGGCGAGAGCACCTTGGGGGACGTCGCGGGGGTCACGCCGCCGGTCAGCACTAGGTTCATGTCGTCGCCGGAGCACTGGAACACCTGCAGTTTGGTGCCCGTCAGTTTGCGTCGCAAGCTCATATCAATAACGACTTGCTATAGATGTGACATGAAGAGATGCACACGACGGCATGACAAGTGACGTGATGAAAACATAGATATTCCCTAAACACCATAAGAACTGTACTAAAGTCGTCACAATCTAACACACCCGTTTTGACAGTAACATTTACATCCATGTGCCAAAAAGAGACAAACATAGTATACACATGGTCAAATCGGGCCTATTAGATTGGAACGACTTTATACAGGGTTATTGGTAAAACAATAACGAGCTCTCAGGACTATACTACTAACATCATAAACAATAAACATAACATTGTTCTATGACTTTTAATAATTGACTAGACTTTCATACACAATAAAAAATTCAACGCTTTAAATATAAAATCCTAGTAAATTAGTGAACTTCCTCTTGAGGGATGAATGTATAGGTAGTCGAAAAAAGTAATCAAAAAATAATATCAGAAAAATAATTCGTTGAAAAAACAACTTCTTTGACTTGCATAGGGAGCAGAGAGATACAAGTTTTTTTTTTTTCGTTCGGATTATTTTTCTAATATTAATTTTTGATTACTAATGACCTATACATTCATCCCTCAAGAGGAAGTTCACTAATTTATTAGGACCTTATACAAACTCTTCGCGTAGCACAAGACTAAATGACAGTGTAAGCGAAGAGTAGATACAACAAAATAAAAAAAAAGTGTTAGATAGAGCAATCTTGAAAGTTTGTTTATGGTAAGTCATAGAACAAAAGTTGTTGGTTATGATGTTAGTAACACAGTCCTGCAAGGTTGTTAGTGTTTTACCAATAACCCATAATCAACTACAGATATTTAAAAAAGTCGGATATATTCTCCCTAACAAAAAACGGTGTCACTCGAGTCGGCCACCACGCTGTACGTACAAGCCGGCACGCACACATTCACACATTAGTTGAGCGCGAGTAATCGTCTGTGTAAACGGCGACAGAGTCCAATTTCCCGCGGAATAGCCAACTAAGGTGTGCGTGACAGGTGGCCGACTCCATAGACACAGTTTTTTGGTAGCGAGAATATGTCCTCCGTAGTCTGTGTAATCAACGTAATCTCTAAACAAAAAAAATATACAAGTGATTTTTTTTTTTATACAACTGAGTCGGAAAACCAGTATACGGCCTGATGGTAAGCGGTAAAGTAATAGAAATATTATAAATGTCATGTCCATACCTCGATATACCGCTGCTTCTTGCCGAAGGTCATGTACCGGTGGTGTTTCTGCTGCGCACAGAGGAAAGCGCTCGCCTCACTGTCCATCTGTATGAAGGCCTCGCCACTGGGGTGACCCTGTTGTTATATTATTGGACATTATTTAGGTTTATTTTGTTGACAGTACGTTGGATGGAATTTTGACAGCCCAACTTGAACCAATGATAGACACGCAAGAAAAAGAGTGACACATGTCAAAACGGCCATAATATCGTGCCGCTTGTTTAAGTAACTGTACAAGCCAGTGTTTTTGCTTTTCTTATTTTTATCATTTTATCTATTTTCTTTTACGTACGTATTTTTTTTAATTCTTTCTTTTTCTTTATTAATCCTTTGTCCTTATTGATAATTTATTATAAAGTCCTCACAAAATCAATAATTAAAAATATACTATTACCAAAGTAAAAATATATAGGTCTATTCCCCTTTAAATCATTAAACCTCTCAAGAGCGGAATCAATAAGGGCTGAAATAAAAAACAACGTGATAACTTACTTGAGCATTGTAGACCATATGGACGCCTTGTACAACGATGTTCTTCGCAAACTCATCCAGGAATGTCAAAATGTGCTCCACCTTCAAATAAAATTATTTAGTTTTACGACGTTTTTTCCCAGAATCTCAGACTAAAATACATTTGCAATGAGACACGAAAACAAGCATTTGACAGGACCTCACATGATTAAATAATTATATCCTTTTGTTAGAAAGAGATAAAGTAAGACTAAAATTAGTTTTTTGTAAACAACAGTATCAGCAACCGCAAAAAAAAGGCTAAAGGAAACTCACTGTGATTGCTATGGACTTAATGTGCCAGTAACTTACTTGAGCCTCATAAGGTAGTCCCCTCAGTCGCACGCAGTCTTTAGCAGTGCCAGAAGTGATGACGTGTTGTGGCACCAATGCCACTGGCAGGAGACCTTCAGCGGGTGCCGGCGCTGTTGAAGGCGTGCTCGCCTGACTTGTACGCGTCTCTAGTGATCTGTTCAGGACCTGGGGTGGTACATATGTGATGATAATTTCTGATCATGCGAATGTTATAGTTATAAGGTAATCCGTAAAGGTAGAGGTAAAACAAAAGACACAACAATAAATACTTCTGTTTTAGTTACATGTCATAGAATCAAGGAGTTCGTGTTGTGACCATTTTAATTTCTGATCATGCGAATATGTTTATGGCTGTAAGGTCGTCCGTAAAGGTAGAAAAAAAAGACACAACAGAAAATAAAAACTTCTCTTTTAGTTACATGTCATAACTCAAAAAGTTAATGTTGTGACCATCTTTAGTTTTAACAAATATACAGGGTGTTGTTTTGGTCGGCGACAAGCGACCCAGGAGCGGTAGTACAAAATATATATTCACCAAAAATGGACTTAATTCCATTAAATACTGTAAATATGTTGAGAAATACCTTATTCAATTTGAAATAAAATTACCGCAAAGTATGGTTACTAGGCACGTGCACATTCTAGAGCTAGGCGCAAGCCGTCATCGCCCCACCCCTTTACTCCCTCGTACTCCCGTTGAGTATTATGTCTACATTTTAGCTTATTACATGATTTTCAAAATTTTAATTTTTTTATTTTTAATATTTAAAAAAAATAAAGTATTTTTTTTATATTTTTTTTAGCACCAGTATCATTTGTATTATCGACCCTGAGTCGCTCGTCGCTGACCAAAACAACGACCTGTATAACAACAATTAGGCGTTGTAACGTTCATTCGTTTTGTTAATGAAATCAATATAAATGTATTATTGTATTACTGTTGATTTATAAGATGATTATTGTTAATAATCTGGTTAAGTATGACATTTATAATGGTATTGCAATAAAGTTCAAATCTATGTACAATTCAAAATATGTGCTGATTCTGTTGCAAATCGCACAAAACTATCATTTTAATCACCTCACATCAATGCTTACAAGCATTATTGAAAAAGGGTAGAACATATTTAAGCTGTCAGATTAGTCTATATATCATGATTTAATGGCAAACAGCCGTGACCATTGCAATGTTGAAGTGACTTAACTAAAAACAAGCCATTGTAGTAATTTGACAGGACAAAATCTTGCATCCTTTTCTTATGTTCTTTGTTAGAAAGAGATATAAGTTATACTAGTTGTAAACAACAGAATCAACACTATCATATGATAAATACTTAGGCAAATAAAATTATAATGACACACAATTCAAACGGAAAACTGTATTTTAGTTCCACACATCGAATCTCAGATAATTTGTGCGTCTAACTCATGCGCTACCGTTGACTTACCAATACGCTCAAGGGCGGGCTACGGACATAAAAAGGTAAATCAATGGCGGTTTCAAGTTAAATAAAATAAATAAATATCCTGGGACATTCCTCACACACGGTCATCTGATCCCAAACTACGCAGAGCTTGTACTATGGAAACCAGATAACTGATACAATACAATGTCAATTTTTTATTTGTAAATACATACTTAATATACATAATTACACCCAGACTCAGGACATACAGATATGTTCATGCACACAAATTCATGTCCTGTGTTGGAATCGAATTCACGACCTGCAGCGCGATAGGTGGTCTTAAACAACTGCGCCAACTGGCCAGTAAAGTTACATATGTTTCGGACATTGGTTGTACTCACGATACATTTTTCAGTGCGTTTGGAACATTTATAATATATGTGACCCCATGACAAATATGGCGACTTAACATTAGATGGATTGTCTATATCAGCCTTCTGACAAACGACATTTAACAGAGTTAGAGCTCGATTGACCTTACAGAATACCGCAGCCAAATAACTTAATATTGTGATCCTGCGCGTGAGTAAGGTCGCCAGGGCTCATTGTAGGGGGAAAGGGTCGGTAACAAGAGTCCTGGTGTTGCAAGCGTCCATATGGCTACTGTAACCGCTTACCATTAGGCGGGCCGTACGCTTGTTTACAGAAAAAAATACGCCAGATATTTTGTTAGTTTGTCCATCTTTCACTCAGCAACGGGTCAGCGTTTTTAGAGATTAACACAGGCAAATTTTTACCGGGTGAAACCGCGAGCGGAAGCTAGTACCAAATTCAAATCAACATAGATACATTATAACAAAGTCAAAGTCAAAGCCATTTATTCAATTTAGGCCCCAGAAGGGCACATATGAAGGTCACATTTACTGAAGTTACCACCGGTTCCGAACTCGGCCTTCAACTGAGAAGAATAAGGCAAGAAGCTCAGCAAGGTTACATATTTTAAATATTTTTTGGACAATCTATGTTTCCCAACACAATATGGTAGAAGTAATTGCTTATAGTACATATTTCAAGGTACTAGGTATCGTTTTCCGTAGCAATAAACCACGGTACATTATTATTGTTGCAGTTTTATGTCCATGATAACAGCAGGTATATCTAGGTGGATGTGTTGGTTTGTGTGCTTAGAACATTCCATTATGACATTGTAAGAAGTCTGGGGAACTAGAATATTACAAGGAAAAATTATGACATGCATGATCCCTTTTATTCGTTACGGGTTACAAGAGTCCGTCAGTTACATTATCAAAAAATATTGGACATGTATTTTATGCTTTACCAAATTATTAAAAACTAGCTTCCGCCCTGCGGTTTCACCCGCGTTCCCGTCATAAAAAGTAGCCTATGTCAACCGCGGTTAGTGTAGCTTCCCAACAGTGAAAGAATTTTTCAAATCGGTTCAGTAGATTCGGAGCCTATTCAATGCAAACAAACAAACAATCAAATCTTTCCTCTTTATAATATAAGTAAGAAGTAAGATTGACAAAGATAAAGCGCGTCAATGTTCGGGAGAGGGGTTCGTGACGTCACTGTTTGTGAAAATTGTACCATGGCGTGACGTCACGCAGAACTTCAAAACAATATCTTCGTCAATTTTTGTTTGATTGACAAAAGAAAAAATACGTGTCTAATATTTTTTGATAATGTTAATGAAAAACTGTTTTACAAAAAACTTAAACCGACTTCAAAGTACACTAAGAAGTAATCAAATCCTGATCTGATGACAATGGGACCAAACGGGAAGTGTACCCTTTCAAACAAAAAAGAATTTTCTAAATCTGTTAATAAATGACGGAGTTCTTTTTTTTTTTTTTATTTATTTGTTGGCGTCACACGGCTTGTGTATTTTGCCATTTTCCAGTTATATTATAAGTTCTAGTCACAATAAATCACGTTCACATAGTCCTCAGTCAGTCACTGTCCATAAAAGTCATGTTTTAGTACAATGGTGGTTGTACTAAAACTTTTCACGGACTTTTTGAGACAACTTGAAAAGGCACGATACACATAATTCATTTCATTTCACTTCACTGTGCACATGGATTGATCTTTATTGGATAAAATACCACCGATAATATGCAATAAAACTCAAAATACACGAATTTATGAAAATAAAAATGAAAACGCTATGTCACTCTGCAAGTTCCCGCCAAAAAGTCAATGACGGAGTTATGTGGTAACAAATATTAAAAAAAACAACCGAATTGAGAACCTCCTCCTTTTTTTGAAGTCGGTTAAAAACTAAATAGAATTCTCAGGCCACTAACATAGTGCAACAAGAAGAAACATCCTCTTGTCAAAACGGGCCTCTTAGATTTCGACAACTCTAGCCTTTGGACTTGTCGGATTGACACGTACTTTTAAAACACCTAAAAAACTAACAAAATCATGTTACTTACTTGCTGCACCTCAGCAGTGGTAGACCGGAACAGTTCAATATATCTAGCTCCGATCAACTTGCGATGTCTGGACAGAGCTTTAGGCGCGTCCTCTTCCTTGGCGAAGAGTACGAAGGCGTCCCCAGTGGCCCGACCGTCGGCCCTTCGCACGAAGAGAACGCCTTCCGCTCCATCCAATACTTGAACGGAGTCGTCGCCCGAAGAAAAGAATTCCAGCTGAGAAGAGAATGTTCAACCAGTAAAATAAGAAAGAAGAGATTGGATGAAGTTGAAGATACCATCACAGATAATATAGCACTATATCAGGAGAAGATACTATTATTAAGCCTCCGCTGTCCGTCCGGCTGTATCTCATGAACCTTATTAAGTAGACAGTTGAAATGTTTACTGAATGTGTTATTATTGCTGCTATAACAACAAATTTTCCCGACTACAAGCACACCCATTTCCACTATATTTTATAAATAAACAAATATTTTAGAAGACAAAATATTGTTAATTCCCAGAATTTAATAAAACATATTATGTACGTGTCAGGCTGTCTCAGACACTGTATGGAAGAGACATGGGATTAAACTTTAAAGGAAAACGCTGGTTTAAATGTACTCGCGATGCAAGACCTAACAGATAAAACAGACATGCTCATTGGCCCATGAATTCGCAACATGCGAAACGCTACGATAGTTCAAAATCAAAAAGTCATTTATTCAGTTTAGGCCCTGATAAGGGACTTATGAACGTTAATTTATTACGTACAAATTAACGTTCAATATGAATTTATCACCGGTTCGAAATACATAGACTCTGGCAAGAAACTTAGCAAGGCTTTTTTTTAGTTAGTATCATAAACTCACAACTTGCTGAGGTGTAGCATCGTAAGGCAGTCCTCTCATTCGCACGATGACCTGCGCTCCTCGCGACAAGAAAGCCGCGGCTTCACAAGTCGCCCCACCAGCTACTGACAAGAAGTCTTCACCACTCGCCCGATATACCTGGAAATTATGGTCTTTTCATGATCTTCGAAAGGAAGAAAGGGACACACAACAATTAGCAACACGTTTTGGAACAGCTTATTATTGTCATTTTTTGTATGGTTGATAGTCTTCCGATAACATTTACTATTGGTGTGATGGGCCTGTATTTCTTTTTAGAAGATGAAGGCAGACCTCATTGTTCTAAGTGTGAAATTTAAGAGTAGAAAACTAAACAAATGCCTGACTTTGTCTTGACAATTGTTGGATTTCTTAGAAGCAAAACCTAGCTTAAGTCCTACCTTCTTTTGTACTGGTCAAATATTAAGAAATGTTTTAATCGAAGAGATCCTCGTCGCCTGTTAAAAAGTGACAAATAATGATGATCGTTGATAGATAATAGTGCTTGTTACCTCGATATACCGCGGGCCGATATGGTGCTTGTGCCGTTTGAGCGCCATATCCCTGTGTTCTTGAGTGATGAAGCGAACCAAAGCCTCGCCGTTGCGTCTGCCCTGCGGTGAAAGACACAAGGCTACGCCTCCCCTGTGGGAAACACATTTTTATTAGAATTACCTGACATAGGGAGCTTTGCTTGCTCAGTTGTGAAACTAATTCTATTTAAAAGTTCTCAATAAAATTGGATATATGAAGAACAAGATTCCTCCTTCTGAGCTTTTTTACTTGATATACACAAATCGATGGTTTGAGCTGGTGACATTAAAAAACCTCTACAGGCTAGTCATTAATAGTGTCTGATTTCTTCAAAGATATGGATTTCAGCATGTCTTACTTAGAAACATTGAGTCCTCTGAAGAATTTAGCAATGTCTTGATCTGATGATTGCCACGGCAGTCCCCGGGCGCGCACTATGCAGTTACCGTCAATTTCATCGTCTTTTGAGCTGGAACAAAAGATAGAACATAACGTAAAAATTGGTTTTGAACTCAGGTTGTCTTGGGCAAGGAAAATGTGATCCTGTTTCCTTTTAACAGAATAAATTGCTGATAAAGATTTTATTCGGCTTGCCTAGGCACTATATACCATAGTAACTTGGAGTGAGGCGACGGAAAGGACTTGTGCAATTTTAAAAATAATATTGTCTTTGATCATTATTTGAAAATCCCAACTTTCACTTCTCCTGATCCCAATGAGTAATTAGTATATTTTTTGTTTTATAATTTCAAGACTTAATCACTAGATTTATTCGTAGAGAAAATTTTCTTTACGCCATATTTCGGGTCCGAAAAAACAAGAATCAGAGGACGAACCACAAGCTCTTAAAACAAGGTTAAAATAACCTTATTTGACTTTTGTCTTTCTTTGACATCCGACGTCAAAACGGAACAAAAGACAAATAAGGTTATTTTAACCTTGTTTTAAGAGCTTGTGGTAGGCCCCCAGAAAAGCAGAAAACCTATAACAGACGCGTTTGTACAGCGTACATACAACAAACTACTAGGTCAATCTAACCACAGCGAAGGTAGCAAAACAAAGCACCTACAACATTTTCAACGGTTATCGAAACAATGGTCCATCGGTGCATGTTTGTAATCGACTCAAGAGTCCACGCAATGGCCGCGTCGCGTCATGCACATGCAGCTCTGCACTAGAATGCATCGTAAATCACTGCAGGTATTCAATGCCACTTTTAAGATTATTTTGAGTCATTACCATTACATATGATTTGTTGACTTTAACCTAAGGAGTCACGCGATGTAATATGATTTCATATTTGCAAAAAGATTTTCTAGTGATGGATTCTAGGGGATAATCAAAAGCAACAGGATGGGGACGAGGCATACTTTGAGTTTTACAATAGATGCCGCAGTGATAGCATAGATTTAGATATTATTTAGATTACAATGACATGTCCAGAAAAAAATCTCATCAAAATCACCACTCATAAATGCCACGAGGAAACCTTGTAACAAATGGGAAACCGTGTAGCATTAGTGTAGTTCTTGCCTAACTTATTTCCTTGCCTTCCTTTTAGGCTATATGCATTATATTAGTATTAAGGCGGCCCTCTGTGGCCGGCGCAACTTCAACGCGAGCATAGTCTAAAAGCTTGTTGTTTCATCCAACGTAATGTTTGACTGCGAACAAAGAGAGATAGCATCAGAGCCGTCGGTTATCAGTCGGTAAATTCCGCTGATCACTCGCGGCCGCTTCGCTAGGTCGTCATTCATGATTTCGCATTCATAAAACTTGTTCCAGGAGTATACTTCTTGTGAAAAAATCTTACAAGTTTGTGAAAAAAAAGTTAGTTATTTAGAATCTCCAATACATTTGCAAGCCTGGTATTTAAATGTTTTCTTTACTTTTACAATTTATAGGTACATTAGATATGGCCAAAGGTCAGGCAAAAACGCTGTTTTTCGGAGGCTTTGACTGAATTTGTTTCACACTTTTTTTAAATTACGCCAAGATACAAGGCTAGATATAGTACACAAGATACTAATTTGTTCAAAACATCTAACGAAAAATGTTTAACAACGCCATAGTAAGTACAGGGGTTTTGTATGAAAAGTATGACGAATTGAGTCCTCTTAAAACCCTTCACTTGCGGTTAAAAAATAACAATTGATTATTGTTTTTCTCGCCCGCGCGGAACGCCAAACAGTCAAAGGATGGTATCATTTTTATATTAGATAGTTTGCTTTGCGAATGCCACACATGGTATGACCGTATGACCACAATCACGTAATGGTCAAAATGTGATGATAAAAATATATGTATCTCTTTTTTTTGTCAATTCAGTGGTCACCACAACCTTATGGCTGAATAAATAAGATTCAAAATGTACGATAGAAGGAGGTATTGGCGACAAACGTACCGATATGACTATCGGTGGCTAATTCCACTATACAAGCAAATAATCTCAGATGACAGCCGCAGAGGTTAAATTGATCGTAAAATTTAACGATAAGGAGCCGTACAGATTTACTGAAATTCAAAATTTGTGTTGGATTTATAATTATGTACTTAATTGTTTATACATGAAAGTTCATATTAGGTAAAATTTATGAGAAGTAGCGATGGAACGCAAGCGTTTTAAGGCGGGTGTTGTGGAGTGCGATCTTATTCAGTGACATAATGTAAAAAAGGTAAGGAGTATTCTACTAATGACTATCGTTCATTTAATAAAATTTATATTGTTATCTCTTATCAATGACCAATGGACGGTACTGTTTTGCCAAAATTATTTTTGTAAGCCAATCATTTTTACTTAATCACATTTTGATTAAAGCCTTGACTTTTGACATAAATAAAATTATGTTGATTAATTTAGCATGACAATCATGTTTTTGATAAGTATGTACTTCATTTTATTTATAGGTTACTTTACGTGTTTTTATGTTTAAAAACCAATTTCAGAAAATTTTATATCGCTCCCTAAAATAGGTCCTGCTTAAGGACCTGGTACTGGGGGCTCGATGCGAGACTGATTATCTATACTAATATAATAAAGCGGATGTTTTTTGTTTGATTAAAAGGGCTAATCTCTGGAACTACCGGTCGGATTCAAAAAATTCTTTCACTAATAGGAAGCTACATTACCCCCGAGTATTATAGGCTTTTTATCCCGGGAACGCGGGTGAAACCGCGCGAGACAACTAGTATTTAATAATTGTACGCGAAGACATACATAAAGACATATGCACTTAAACTTAATCGTGTGAGTGGTTAAATGTCGTAACATCGCATTGTTAAAAGTTGTTTTGCTTCTAACACGACTGCCCGTCCGTCCGTCCGTCCGTCCGTCCGTCTATAATGGACATTGTCTCCATGAGACGGTTCACATACTTATCATAATATTATAATATTTATTTAGTTATAGATATAAATCGCATGGGAATTTATTAAATGAGTTTCTGTGTTGTTGGATAGCTCATGACCGTGTCATTACGGAACGATCCAATCCTCCAGTTAGGAAACATATTCTATGACAGAGAAGCTTCAGCTACGATACTGAGAAGTGTAATGGTTGGTTGAGATTCCACCTATCACGCTGCAGGTCATGGGTTCGATTCGGACATGCATTTGTGTTAATGAACATGTCCCTCCTAAGTCTGTGTGTAATTATGTATTTAAAAAAAAAATTAGTTAGGTATATCAGTTATCTGGTGTCCATAGTACAAGCTCTGCTTAGTTTGGGATCAGATGACCGTGTGTGAGGAATGTCCCAGGTTTTTTTTAATTAAAAGTTTAATTAAAAATAATTGAGAACGATAATGAGTTAAGAAATCTTACGTCTATTTATTAAATAGTTAGTGTGTCTGGGAAGGCGCCTCACCTAATCTTATCATTGGAACTAGTAAGCTGTTATCGTGATACGACCTACAGTTATTGATTATTGTCAAATTAAAGTGATTAACTATGATAAAAATAATGATAATTAGTAAGAAGTGATTATTGGTATTTTTTGATAACCTAATATTACCAGATGTTTGTAGTTACTATTCGAGTATATTTTTTTGGCTCAAAATCTGTCGCCAAGCACTTTGGTGTGTTCCGACAGCTGCACTTCAAACCCAGTTCCCTCTAGGCTTTGTGTGCTTACCACCGTCGGCCACATCATCACTTACCATGAGATTGTGGTAGTACTAAGTAATAAAACATTAAGGATATTAATGGTGCCGATTCTGTTGTAATTCGCACTAAACTCATTTTAGTCACATCACATCTCTTTCTCACAAACATTATTGAAAAGGATAGAACATTTTTAAAGCTGTCAAATTAGTCGTCATTTGCGGTAACCGCGATAGATAGCGACTTTTATATTTAAAACAAGCATTGGACTAATTTGACAGGACTAAATTTCTTACATCCATTTCTTATGTTCTTTGTTAGAAAGAGACATAGAGAGACTAAAATAGTTTAGTTGTAAACAACAGAATTAGCACCATTATCCGCAAATTTTAAGATATATATACGGGTGTTAAGTAACATGGTCTAAGATGATGAATAATATTATTTCCGAATACTGTCTCTGAACCAAAAATCGTGTAATAATTATGAAAGTTCAGTAATATGATCAAAAGGGCTGACTACATAGTAGGTTTTACGTAATGCATTTTAGCACTAAACAAACTAAGTGCAACAAGAAAGTGCGCAATTGCTGTAAAGCAAACTCAGCGGTCCGCTAGTTTCGCTGACGACGTCGGTACTTGTTGACAATTTCCATACCGACGTACGTGTTCCATTTGTATTGCGAAACTTGAACTTAGGACACAGTTTAGCTTCTCAGGTTACTGGTATAAATTTTGCTCGAATACCAAAACAAACAGGGTCGTATTGGGCATAAATTAAAAGGGCAATCGTGCTGGGCCTTATTTGGGCAAATTAGCTTTAACTTAGAATACAGATATTGCTCTTTAAAATCTGTCGTATGTAGACAGACAGAAGACCCAGTTAGGCGCAGCGCCCCAGGGCAAATAATATAATTAAGGAAAATTTTGCGAGGAAACAGACAAAAAGAAACAAAGTTGGAATTGATTAGTATTGATAGAACAAAGTCTGTCATCATAAGATTTATTTATATATCCATCAATTGTTTTTTTTTTACACCACTAAAGTGTCAAATCAATGTTATTCCGCAAATTTTCATCACATGACTTAGCAATCAAAATGTGTTGTCTACATGATTTATAGATATATATTAGATTTAATTAGCACTTAAATAATAGATAAGGCCCAGTAAAGCTGTGTAAACCAGTTGTCGACCCAAAATGCTACTGTGACCTCCACACAATGATATTAAAATATTGATTACCATTTTAGACTTGTTGTTATCATATTGATGTTAATTCGTCTGTGTGTTTATTAGCATGGTAGAACAAAAACTGTATTGTAAGAAATTGTCATGTATCATCATAATGATGGTCATTAAAAATGTCGACTGCTGGACATGGAACTGTTTCAACGTGTACTACATTTTACAGGGCTTAATTTTCTACCTGGGCACTGTCTTGTAAGGGCATCTGACATGTGGGACCATCAATGCAAAATGTGGGAGGTCTTTTTTTATATTTTCCGCCCAGTGGATTCTTTAGCGATCCTTTATTTAACCCCCTTAGGGGTTGAACTTTGTAAAGCCCTTCCTTAGTCTTATATCTACGTTATATAAGTAACTTGTGTACAAAATCTTAAGTTTCAAGTGTGCGTGCATCTGTCAATTATTCATTTTCCCCTTTGATATAGATTGAGCAAGTTTTGCCCTTTTTTACTGAACCTAAATTTGACCTGTATCTTTGACGTAACAACTAATTTGAAATCACTTCATTTTCAGATATAAAGAACCTTGTTACTCGAATTATAGCTTGATGCATAAATGTTGGAACGTGCCTAAGGTAGCTACGTTCTGTCGCCCCACAGACGGCTGGGATCATATTGCAGGTTTATTTCCCATGCACTTCCACTGAACGAAATACTTTTGCATTTAGATATTAACGTTTCTCTTGATAATTAGATTAGGTGTACGATATACTTCTAAGAATGATATGTCTATGTACTTCTGACATAATGAGAAAACGCGGTACAATAATCCAATTCAAGCAAAAGATTGGGATACCACTAAATCCATTAACGATATTAGAACATGATATTGAAGTACCAAAAAACATCATAGGACATGCCATGAGTAACAATTCTAATAGTTTCATAATGTACATGCGTAAACATTCGAGCCGTTATCGGCCAATATTTGACACAATTAGACATAGGCATGCACAAATATTTGCCAAATATTTCACCAAGCATATCTTATTACCTCGATGACATTTGACACTGCAAGCCAAGAAACAAAAATAAGGGTCCTAGCTTCCCTGCACGTTTTGTACGGTTATTAGGACATTATTCTAAAGGATGCGTATTAAATAGAGCATAAACAGTGGTGCCCAGTAAAACTAATTATCTAAAGCTATCAGTACAACTCACCTCGTTATCTTAAGTTGCCGCTGAAGACCGATAAAGCGCAAAAGAGTCCCGAAAGTGTAATATTATATCACAAAACAAACACTTGGCGGTTCAAACTTAGGAACGTTATCGTCACCGATTTTTTATTACACCACCACGACTGAGTTGACGCGTTAAAAAAACATAAAACGTGTTGATAACAATGTGTTGTTTGTTTTTGTACGGCAAGACATCCGCACCGCTCTGCGGTCGAAGACGGAATGCGTTGGAGTGGAGAAATGACGTGTGTTGGTGACATTCGAGTTGCGCCGGAGTCGATTAGAACCTCTACTATGATATTTTAAGATATGCTCAAGTTAATAGATACTGCCCTAAAGGAAGTCGTTTAGGAAATCCTACCTAATGAACTGCTGAATAAATTAACCTAACTAGTTTTTTAACTGAAAGTTAATTAGAAGTCCATTGCTGTTTAGGTCCATTATTTATTTTAATTGGAGACATTCATTTTAGAGGGGAAGAGACACAATACCTACCTCTCCTACTTATTATGCCTAACTTCGTATTATTGTATAACTAAGAATGTATAAATGCGAAAGCATGGTTGTTGCTTTTTGTTTCATTCACGCAGCAATGGATATGCGTGATTTTTTGCATAGAGTTATATTATGGCGTGGAGAATAACATATGCTACCTTTTATCTTAGCTAGTTCGTAATAAAAAACTGAAAGGCCTAAAATTTTCGACAAGAAACCGAAGAAAAACGTAAACGTCTGGTTCAGTTGCATAATAGAATCTACATTATCATGCAGATATACATTTAAAGCTCAAATATAGATAAGTAATGACATTGATGCTGTTACTAGTCCAGTGAGCTTTCGAGACACGACCGATGACAAGGTTTTTGAAAGTTGTTCTGAACCTTTGAAATTCAATGTATGAGCCCACATTGTATTTGTTAATAGATATTGTTAATTTGGAATAGATAGTTGATCTAGTTTTATAAAACCATCAGTATGATTTGTAAGAGATACTAATAACATAACAAAAGAGCTTACCTATAGACCTATACGAAATGTGTAGATAGTCAATTAAATTGCAGGCATAAAATAAATAAATCCGAGCTTTGTTTGTGACAGGATGGGTTATAAAAGGTTATAAACTTATAACATGACAGTGTTTTTCGAGATGTCATGTCTCCCCAGATAAGATAGAAGGATGTTTTTTAGGTACGACAAAGGCGAAGGTTTGGTAGACATGGTATACTATATATATGTAATAGAAAGAAATTTATAACATTTTGTCGAAAGTGTCGATCTGTGAGTACCTAACTGAAATCGGCAATGGTTTGTATACTAATGGCCAAAAAACTAAAATGGCATAAGTGGCTTGTGTGAACATTAGCTGTGATTAAATTGACTTGACAGTTCGATTGTATGAGCCTCATAAGAGTAAGACGCTTGCATTTCAGTAAAGTTATGATACCTCCAAGACCACAGGCCAAGACCAACGTCGCGTCGCATTGAAGCTTTCTTTGAACGTGCGAAACTAATCCGCAAACAAACAAAAAATATTTCATATCTTAATAGTATTTAGAGAACTTATTATTCCAAGTCTTAATTTTTTTAACCGAGTTCAAAAAAGGAAGAGGTCCTATGTTCAACGCGTGTGTATTTTTTTAAACCGTTTTCTCGATATAATCTGACCATGGAATTTGAAGATTCCTATTTCGCTGACTTCAAAACATTATTATTTTATACTTTTATTTCAAAACCGCTTTAATTTATAATCACTTGAATATTGCCAAGATACCCAAACTCAAGGAGGAAGAGAGCATGTTAAACGACACTAAAACGATACAAATTTCGTGTTGCATACATTAGTACCGGCCATGTTTAGTTTATTCAGCACTTGAGAAAGGACGACATAGAATGGTTCGTTTCCGATACTGTGTTTCAAGCACGTGGTTGTTCGAAGCTAGCATTTTTTGCTGCTAAAATAAACAAAGGTGCTTAGTTTAGCAGTTTATTAACGCTATTCATTGTAGTGACAGAGATTTAGTTGGTTGCTCAAACCAAGACAGTTGACTAGGGGTTTTTTTTAATATGTTACAATCAAGTACTATACTTAATTCTATGTATTAACTACAATGACAAGTAATATACCAAAAGCCACTAACTTATCATCAAATATTTCCGAAATTTGTTGAAATTTTCACAGAATATGTATTTCTATTGCCGCTATAACAACAAATAATAAAATGAAATATAAATGGAAATTAAAGGAGGTCCCCATACAAGAACCGTCTTCTTTGAGTGTTTTTTTTGTTGCGCCTACGGTTGTGTTTCTTCCCGGGAATAAACCCAACTTCGAGTAAATTTCCAATTTGGTGGGAAAAAACCCGGGAATTTTCCCATTGGCTGGGAAAATACTCAAATGCTCACATTTAGTAGATTTTGCGTTCATAGCGAGAGAGACCTTTGCCAAATCGTTCGAATAACATTTAACAAGATTTCTATTAGGGTCATACACATTTTTACACAACGCAATCCTTCGTCACAAATTTTTTTTTTTGTTACGAAGGTTTGCTTTGTTGTTAAAAAAGTGATGTTTTGGGGTGTTTTGGGGTTGTGGTGGATAGGCGGCGGCCCCACACAATTCCCACGCCGCCCGGTTTGGTGGTAGTACATACTCGTCCGACTGGCTAGAGATCACCCTTGTGAGTAAATCTGTCTGGAAGCAGTTGCCTTTGTTTCGATAGGGTTCACGAGAGCCAGCCCCCCTACATCCGAAGTGTGCGGCATGTATGATGGTGGGGTCTAGCGATGCGATTTGGGCGATCTCTGATTTGTGTGGCGTGTTGGGTTGACATGGGGGTCAGGGAGACCTGGTGAAACGTCTGTCCGCTGGCCGCCCGCCGGCTAGTAGGGGACTCGATTTTGCAATATCAGGGGTCAGTCAGTCCACAGTAATATCAACGCCGTCCTTCATCATCTTGAGAGAGATACAGAAAACCTTCCCGAGCGATACATCGTATCATCTTATCTAGTGTGCGTATTCATCCAGGATGGCATCTGTTGTCGGCATCTGAATAACCTAGAAGACAGAACCCTGTCTGCGCGTGGACTACGGTGAGTAGGTATATACGGGTGGACTGGCGTGCATCTACAAGTCTCATCGTGGCGACACTGAGACAACTCGCTTCTTTGAACGCGTCCAAGAAGCGACTGCCACTGTGCTGGAACGGTACCCCATAACCGGGTGATTGTCCTCGGAGACTTTAACGCCCACCATAGCGAGTTCGGTTCTTCACGAATTTACCACGCTAGGAAAACCGTTTATGACTTTGCTTTCGTTACGACTACGCAAGCACTACCCTTATTGATTGCCACTGGATAACTCGCGTGTCACGATAAATAACGTGTTAAACCGGAGCGCAGAATGCTAGTACCAGCGAAGAAGAGTTTGTAGCGATTGAATTTATTGGAGAAGTGGATTGAGGTCAAAGATGTAAATATAATTTTTGAATTACAGGTCGAAGAGAAAAACTTTTGGGGATGCAACTTCATGTGGTCTTGAGTATCAAAAGTGAACCTGGTACCTTGGTGGAAGGCTATATGCGGTAGTTCTAGTACATGCAAAGTCCTTTCTCTCTGACTCGTACTTTCCAGGATATGTTCTTGGAGATCAACGTGACGTGATCTCCTGGGGTACTGGGGTATGGCTTTATTAACCAAAATTCTTTAATTTCGGCTGTTCTATTGAGTCAAAATCAGAAACTACTGCTAGAAAAGTATAAGAATCCTCTTTAGAGTTAAGTGGTACTTCACACCATGCATCGGAGCAGTTTCTGCAACAGCAAAGAATAACGTCCGGTTGTGGGTGGACTGCTCATTTCACCATCGGATGGATCTGCCAAGTACCGATGATAGACTTATCGGCAATGAGGAGTTGGTGAAGGCAAGGTCATAAGACTAACTCATTAGCGAAAGGTTGCTATAAAATGAATACTGTAGCGTTTTTAGCGAACCGCAGGGCGTTGGGGTTGGGAGAATCCACACATTCAGAGTGAGCGGCCAGGTTATGCAGGGCTTGTACCCAAAACGCCACAATGGTTGTCATCTGTAGTAATCTGCACTGTAGAGGGGATGGGCTCTCGTGCAGAACGAGCTCCAAGGTCCGCGTGGGTCCGCGCGTAGGTAATGTAGGTACGTACAACAGCGAGTATGGTTGAAATAACAATCAAAAGCATCAAATAATATTTTTTTTTAGGTACAAAAAGCCATTTGAGTATTTTCCCGCCGTTCGGGAATATTCCCGTATTTTTCCATTCTTTCCCGTATTTTCCCGTATTTTTCTTTTCTTCCCATATTTTTTTCTTTCCCTGCCCATCCCTAGTTGCGCCTACTATTCATTTCACAGTCAATTTCAGTAAGGTAACATTATTATTATTATTGTACGGAACCCTCCGTGTGCGAGTCCGACTCGTTGGCCGGATTTTTTTGTTTACACAAAACAATAACTAGTAGGTACTTAGGTGATATAATTAGTACCTACTTAGTGCATCGTTGCAAGCATGTGGTGATAAACCATGTCTTAGGTATGATTTTAATGTGCAGCTAGTACCTAAGCCTTCTTCCACGACAATGAGTCCTCCAAAAACATAGCCTGTTTTTCTAATTTGAACTTGTCCACTATAGAACGATTTTTCTAAAATGAACCTAGCGTAAATAACTACTATCGGACATATAGACATATGCTCAATAAACACTGATATCTCAGCTGAATGATACTGATAAGAAGAATTATAATTAGCTACATATATGTATAGTGCCATAGTATAGTAAAAAAAGCCTTGCTGTGTTCCTTGCCGGAGTCTTCGAGCCGGTGGTAAATAGGCTACTTTCCTGAAAAAAACTATTTAGTCTGTCATTTACATTATCAAAAAATATTAGACACGTATTTTTCCTTTTGTCAATTAAACAAAAAAATACGAAGATATCGTGTGTTGAAGTTCCGCGTGACGTCACGGTGTGGTACACTTTTTAGTATCAAGTGACGTCACGAGCCCCCACTCCCGAACTTAGTCGCGCTTTATCTTCGTCAATTGTTAATGATTTGGTAAAGCAAAAAATACGTGTTCAAAATTTTTTGATAATCTAACTGACGGTCTAATTAGAATTATTATATTTTTACCCAGGCAACATCCCTATTCAACTGTATGTACCTACCAGGTACTTAACGTTCATAAGTGCCTATCAATTTAACTTTTATTGCCATTGTAATTTAATTAATTGTATTAAACATTTGTACGCCTAACGGCAGAACATAGAAAGTACCAACTCTGAAATTTTTTAAGTAACATCTTTGTTTTATAATAACCTGTGTTCAACAAACAAGTTATTATAATATTCTATTCGTCTTGAGTCTTCTCAGTTTAAGTGTATTCCGAACCGCTGATAGATTCAACTGTATGTACCAACAGTGCCTTACCAGGACCTAAACTGAATAAATGACTTTTTGATTTTGATTCTATTCTATTGAAGGCCTAAACTGAACAAATTACTTTTTGATTTTGAGTGTTACCACAATGTTAGAGAAGTAAAGATGCACAAATAATGATCCGATATGAGTGGGGTGGCTATTGTCTAATGTCAATCTTCAGCATGTATCGTAATCTCTTTCATCATCATCATCATCAGCCTATAATGTCCCACTGCTGAGCTCAGGCCTCCTTTCACAAATGAGGGTGAAAGGGAATGGGCAATACTCCACCACGCATGCCCACTGCGGATCGGTGGAGGTAGGCTAGTGGTCAACCTACTGTTGGAATTTTTTCAAGCCGCCTAGGTGGCATCCAACTAGCTTAACGACTATCACAATTAAGTGATAACCGGGACCAACGGCTTTACGTGCCTTCCGAAGCACGGAAACGCTCGATTTGAAATACCACTAGGCGGTCACCCATCCAGGTACCGACCACAACGGTGGTAGCTTAACTTTGCCGATTGATTAAGAACGGCTAATCATGTTACACCACGAGCACTTCTGTTTAAATCTCTTTCCTATCCTCCTGTCCTATCGTAAACACTTCAAACGCCGTTTGAAAAAAAAGACTAGTTGCGGAATTAAATCGCCCGTATTAAACTCTACTACTCTAAGGCGCCGGTCCCACAGAGACAGATCTGCGTTCAGAGTTGTGCGTTTCGCGTTCACTGTAATCTATGCGGCGCCTTTAAAAGTAAAAAAAGTGTATGACGTGTGATCGGTGTATGAATATTGCAGAACACTATAACTTTAGAATGCTATGGTGTGTGCACAATAGTGAATGCGGAACGCAGAACTCTGAACGCAGAACTCAAGAACTCTCTATGTGGGATCGGCGCCTAAGGGATTTTTAATACTGTATAAGTACGTTGAATACATTCAAAACCACACACTGTAATGTAGAGCTATCCCTTGCTCGATTCAGATGGGCCGCATGACCTATATAATTATTTCCAGAAACCGAGAACCAATTTTAATGACATGCAAACCTTTTAAATGGCCCTCGGTCCATTTGGTAGGAAGTCGTCGCGCTCGGCGCTTTCCGGTATATGTATAAGTGTATATTAGTGTAGTAACAGCTGTTAAAATATATACCTATTGTTCAAATAAACTCATTTCTTTGAAAATTTAAAGTAGGCACTCTTAATACAAGTTGGATGTTTCCCTACATAAAAACGCAACGTATGCCTGTCTATCAGTAACTGTCTTAAAACTCGAGAATAGGTACTGCACATATTTTGATGCAGTTACTTGAGGCCGTAATACGATTTATTGCCGATTTATCTAGCATAGTGAAAAACGAAAGACTTTATTTTATTAGTTAATGGTGCCGATTCTGTTGTAAATCGCACTAAACTAATTTTAGTTACATCTCATCTCTTTCTTACGAACATGATTGAAAAAGGATAGAACATATTTTAAGTTGTCAAATTAATCTTTGCCGTCTTATTTTGCGTGTATTTAGGCGTAACCGCAATAGATGGCGACTAAAATTATATTGAAAACAAGCATTGGACTAATTTGACAGGACTAAATTTCTTACATCCTTTTCTTATATTCTTTGTTTGAAAGAGACATAGTGACATTAAAATTAGTTTAGTTGTGAACAACAGAATCAGGGCCAATGTGTGTACAACACAGAAGGGTCAAAACCGATTAAATCATTTTTGATTTGTAATTGCTGCAGTCTATCGCGATTACATGTAAAGTTCATCGCTTATCCGTTTGTCCTATTACATAACCTTGTACGTCAGATTTGTTTATTAACGATAAATAAATAGACGCGTTTTTGCATCCTAGTTTTTATATTATGAATATATTATAGTTTTTTTAATAATTAGTGTCAGACATCACAACTAATTAATTTTATATAGGCAATCTTAATATTTTAGTGGTTGTGCATAAAGATTGTATCGTATAGCAAGAACTGTGTTTAAAAACTAATTTATGTCTTCTTACATCTCAAAATATTTTAAAAGTTGTATAGTCCATTTAATCGGGCCGAGGTAAGAAGTCTTTCTTTGGCACATTGGTTGAATGTGGGCGGTCAAAAATGGCGTATTATTTAGTTTGCTTACTCCTTTTATATATACGATCTCAATTTGTAAAATAAGAATCCATTAGCATTCGATAGGCAGATGTCCGGAAAATAGTAATGCTTAAGAATTAGATACAGCAATATGTATCGTTTAAGCATGTCTTTGCTATATTACAAATGACAGGCGTTTAAGTAATTTAAAGCCGTAGGGTGTAATTCCATTTTCAAATACTTAAAAAAATTATGTTTGGTACTCACCAAATTCCAGTTTCTAAAACTAAGTCCACAGTCTCTGGCAGTTCTAATCTGAAACCTAAAATAGAACAGAGTTAGTTTAAAATCATAGCTACAATATACTACTAATATTCAAAATAATGTTTTGGGATTGAATTTGGGACCTGACCTTATGTCATACATTTTATTTTCAATTATCTATTGTTTTGATTCTCGTTCTAGCATTTCGTTCTAGATTCAAATCTTAGCATGTTTTTTTTGTGGTGGCCAGTAATAAAATCAGTAAACAAATGCATCAAAAGAGTCCTACCTCAGAAATTGCTGTGTTTTTTGAAGGTATTTATTATATTAGAAACGCTACTTGTTATTACAAATTATATCATCAAATAGTGTACAAAATATCGTAATTTATACATAAAGAAAAAAAAACTAGAAGATTGATCGCTTAGATCAGTGTTTTTCAATCTTATTGATTTCGCGACCCCC